>JBAMJV010012539.1:0-38286 GCA_037951105.1 Echinarachnius parma
GTTTTATCCTCTGTACACATGCAAATCACACCCAATTACATGCAAGTCAGTCAATGAGCACAACCCAGACAACCAAGAACTTTCAAGTCATATACAAAGAGGCTCTGGGACATCGTGATTTAAAAAATATATATATATTTATTATATCTGTCTTCAATCACACGGTCCCCGTGGCCTAGTGGTTAAGGCGTCAGCGTTCCGAGCTGGAGACCTGGGTTCGAGTCCTGGCGGAGACCAATTTTTCGACCAGTGCCTTTTTTCATTTGGAGGATTAAAGGGAGGAACAATGCTTATTAAGCTACGCCTATCATTCTTCTTTCTCAATCATTTATGATTATTCTTTGCATTATTTAAATATTGGAAGAAACTAAAGCTGTACATGTATGTATTAGTTCACCTTTCGCTTATATATATATGTTCTAACTAATACTTGAATCACTCCTTTGTGATCCAGCTGAAGTACAGGCGGCTTCCTTTGTTCGTAACTCCCTCCCCATGAATTAATTGAGTACAAAGGGCCGAGAGATTGGCTTGCCAATGACCTGAATTCGGATCTGTCTTCAATCACACGGTCCCCGTGGCCTAGTGGTTAAGGCGTCAGCGTTCCAAGCTGGAGACCTGGGTTCGAGTCCTGGCGGAGACCAATTTTTCGACCAGTGCCTTTTTTCATTTGGAGGATTAAAGGGAGGAACAATGCTTATTAAGCTACGCCTATCATTCTTCTTTCTCAATCATTTATGATTATTCTTTGCATTATTTAAATATTGGAAGAAACTAAAGCTGTATGTATTAGTTCACCTTTCGCTTATATGTTCTAACTAATACTTGAATCACTCCTTTGTGATCCAGCTGAAGTACAGGCGGCTTGCTTTGTTCGTAACTCCCTCCCCATGAATTAATTGAGTACAAAGGGCCGAGAGATTGGCTTGCCAATGACCTGAATTCGGATCTGTCTTCAATCACACGGTCCCCGTGGCCTAGTGGTTAAGGCGTCAGCGTTCCAAGCTGGAGACCTGGGTTCGAGTCCTGGCGGAGACCAATTTTTCGACCAGTGCCTTTTTTCATTTGGAGGATTAAAGGGAGGAACAATGCTTATTAAGCTACGCCTATCATTCTTCTTTCTCAATCATTTATGATTATTCTTTGCATTATTTAAATATTGGAAGAAACTAAAGCTGTATGTATTAGTTCACCTTTCGCTTATATGTTCTAACTAATACTTGAATCACTCCTTTGTGATCCAGCTGAAGTACAGGCGGCTTGCTTTGTTCGTAACTCCCTCCCCATGAATTAATTGAGTACAAAGGGCCGAGAGATTGGCTTGCCAATGACCTGAATTCGGATCTGTCTTCAATCACACGGTCCCCGTGGCCTAGTGGTTAAGGCGTCAGCGTTCCAAGCTGGAGACCTGGGTTCGAGTCCTGGCGGAGACCAATTTTTCGACCAGTGCCTTTTTTCATTTGGAGGATTAAAGGGAGGAACAATGCTTATTAAGCTACGCCTATCATTCTTCTTTCTCAATCATTTATGATTATTCTTTGCATTATTTAAATATTGGAAGAAACTAAAGCTGTATGTATTAGTTCACCTTTCGCTTATATATATGTTCTAACTAATACTTGAATCACTCCTTTGTGATCCAGCTGAAGTACAGGCGGCTTGCTTTGTTCGTAACTCCCTCCCCATGAATTAATTGAGTACAAAGGGCCGAGAGATTGGCTTGCCAATGACCTGAATTCGGATCTGTCTTCAATCACACGGTCCCCGTGGCCTAGTGGTTAAGGCGTCAGCGTTCCAAGCTGGAGACCTGGGTTCGAGTCCTGGCGGAGACCAATTTTTCGACCAGTGCCTTTTTTCATTTGGAGGATTAAAGGGAGGAACAATGCTTATTACGCTACGCCTATCATTCTTCTTTCTCAATCATTTATGATTATTCTTTGCATTATTTAAATATTGGAAGAAACTAAAGCTGTATGTATTAGTTCACCTTTCGCTTATATATATATATTTATTATATTTATTATTTATATAGATCATCCTTGTTACCGTAGCAACATCATTCGTACAGGATTTTGTATGATGAATAAGTGCATAGATTAACCGTGCGTAGAAGCATGAATTTCAAACCCTGTAAAAATGAAAATTCAGTCATGTAGAAATGTACATGAAAGAATAACAACACAAATATGAACGCAACCCACATTCCATTATCATGAAAAAAAATAAAGGTTATTTGAATGCAAATAAATGTATACAGATATTAAATATCTTTTTCAAACAAGAAAATTGACATGAACATAGTAATTCTCAATCAGGCCGTTGCAGGACAAATACCTAAACTCATGCAGCATTGGTTTTAATTCCATTTGAAAGTTCATTAAATAAGATAATATATGTGAAATAAGAATCATTCAATTTCAAATGCTCTCATAGTTGTAAAATTTGATAAAGGGTCCTTTCTAATAAAAAACGATACCAAGAAAAGTACTTTTGGACGTGTAGTTTTTGTTTTAGGGCGCTTTGAGTGAGACCATGTCAGGTTCCTATTTTTGTCAATCTTACCAAGTCAATGCTTGATGAATGTCTTACTGCCTGTCATATTTTATGCCCATTTAGACAGTGGGCCCAAAGGTCAATATGTCTTCCAAAATTGATTTTCATAACCTATTAGGGAGGATGGGAACAGTGTTGCAAATGATGGCCAATATATTAGCTAAAAACATCATTTTTTTTTTTACAAGTGCAAATGTTGAGCATTTTGGAAAAACGTGCATTTCCGTGAAGTGATCATTTTCGCATATAACACATAATAATGCTTTACATACATGCAAGTGTACATACTGTACACATAAACTTCAAACAAAATTAAACTTAAACCTCACTCAACTTAAAGGGACTTAGTAACATTGTCCAAATCCTCAAAATAAAATTGTAATTCTAGCGGTTACTTTATACCTTGTTGTATTCGTATTAACAATAAAATCATGGGACAGCTTTCGGTTTTTCAAATTTCCCTTTCATTACAAAGATATGTATGATTGAAGTATTTAGATAAGAAAATCTCCGGGCGAGATTTTCATCCCTGTACAAAGTGAATGCAGTGAGTTGGTGAATATCACCCAATATCACTTTGCATTTTCGCTCATTACTTGGCCATACATTGTCCATTTGACCTGAAATTTTCACACAATACCCTGAGGACATATGAGATAACAACAGTATACATTGCATCAACCATTCATCAGTTTTTGCACATCTCAACAAAGTTACTAGATCCCTTTAAAGGGTACCACCACCCAAAAATAATATTCTTATTAAAGAAAGGTAACATCTTTAGTATTCCATTCCATCAACAAGTTCACAAAAATATGTTTCCAGAAAAAAAAAAAATAATTGGAAACGCATCACCATGCTAAAGCATGCGTTCATGCGGTTTGAATTACGCAGACTGTCATGTGTGCGGTGAATTGCAACGTGTGCAGAGCGAACGAATCGCCCGGGAATCTATTGTTTACAAACGTGCGCGTGAATAGCATTGGCGCACTCGCAAATGGTTGGCCCGTATGGAACCAGGAAATAGCAGTGGTTCCGTAAGTAGTGGAAATCAATTGCTTTGTTTACGAATTACACAACCCTTTGCAAAATGTTGGGTATCTGATATCACAAAACGGTACCAAAACATATAATAATGTGTTGTTCTTTGCCTGGTGGTCCCCTTTAAAACTAAAATTTACAGTTGTTATTTTAACCCATCAAGAAGTAACAACATTTTAGTACATAAACACTCAAATTGGCAACTCCAAATTGGCAACATCTTATTTTAACTTGCCATTTTTACATGTTAGCTCAATTGTTCCAAGTTCATCCAAACTAGTCTTCTAATTTTTGCATAGTTGCCAATTTGACTTTTATACAGTGAAAAAAAATAATAGTGTATTGCCAATTAGAAGATTTAAGTCTAAAAGTCACAATGAAAAAAATAAATGAAAAACATAATACATAACAAATAATTTTTAAAAAGGTACAATAATAAATTAGAGCACAATTCATGAAAATGTTACTTTATAGATATTATGTACATGTACGCTCTATGCGGATAAATTGAAAATTTAAGTCTAAGATTCAAATTTCAAATGAACAAATTGCTATCAGTGTACATTTAAACAAAAAATAGTACAATAATAGTTGAATGCATAAATCCGAGATCCTGTTATGACTTTTGAATTCTACCGATCCGAGAACGAGACAGGATTTTGTCTTTACCTAACAGCATAAGTTGAAGATACGATCGTCCACCGTGATCATTTAATGTATGTCCTGTCAGAAATGTCGTAATCAAGGTAATTTGAACAGCATGTTACGTTACCATAATTCTGTTTAAATCATGTCAGAAATGCTAAAACTATAATTCATATACAAATTTGCTGTAATTTAGAAGATGATTTGTGACCTTACACCACAATAAGACCAATAAGTGGTTCTTTCGTAGGCAATTTAGACATGGTTATAGGCCATCTACAAAGTATGTACGCACAAAAGGGGGGGGGGGGGTTCGCACCGATGTGTTTGGTATGCACCGATGTGTTTGGTATGCATACAGGGGGAGGGGGGTCTCATTGTTTGCAAGGCTTCGTGTCTCAAGCAAGCAATGGCTGCACATGCACTGCATGCAGGATCCGGAATGACTGAACACATGATGGAGACTACCCGGCGAGCGGTGAAGTCACGCGCGATCCCAAGAGATTGTGGGGGGGAGGGTGGACCACATGGTAAATTTCGGACCAAAATATGCATGTACTTTTTAGATGGCCCCCATCACAGTAAAATTCATTACCTTTAAAATTGTACATAATTTGTCATATTCAGACGAAGGCAAACCCTATGAAAATGAGTGACAGAGATTTGGAAAATGGCTTTAGCAGTTTTAAAACAAGGGAGAAACGGGCCACTTCAAAGATTGCCGCCCATTCAAGCACTGTAATCTGAGTAATTTTTATTTGATGAAAAAACATACTTAAACATGATTTCTGATGATCAAATTTTATAGAAGGTAGATTAAGATACCTTCATTCAGGAAATACAAACATTCTAAATCTCATATTTTTAACCAAAATTTATTTCAGTTAATAACAGAAACTACAGTTGAATCAACACTACTAGTATTATGGTGTGTCCATATTCCTCCATAATAACAAAAGATCCTCCTTTATCTAAGTTTGAAATTTTCAAGGTGATAAGGGCATTTCCACGGTAACTCGCGTTACACTTTATGGTACATTGACTACTTCAATGTGCAGTAACTCACATTATTTATCGAACTGTAGGCTGATTTTATCACCAAGGATTAAAGGGGAATTCCACCCCAGAAATGTGATGTTTGCTATAAAATGAAGTGAATATGAAGAATCCTGATCGAAAATCTGAGCCAAAACGGTAGAGCAATAAAAAAAGTTATGACAGGATGAACTTTGCTCCGATTTTTAGTATCGTTCGCAATTGCTATCGATCGTGACGTCACTTGCGAGCTGCAGCCATTTTGACTTCTACATGGAAATTTTACAAAATTTAAATTTTCTTAATAACAAAGCAAATTTATGAGCTTACAAATTCCAAAGAGGTTGGCCCATTGATATTCTTCTATGAATTCGTGAAAACAAGCAGAGAAAATTTAATTTTTAGCAACGAAAATGAGAAATAAGTGTATTTTCATGTACTAAAGCCATGGCGAGTTGCTCGTCAATGATGTTGTATATGGCGGCAATTTTGAAACGATCACTCATTACTACATGATGTTCAAATAGGTATAACTCCCGTGTTTCTTGTCCAATTTTGATCAGATTTTCACCAATTATGCCTCTTATTCTGCTTATTCAAATAACGAATGGTTTTATCAGGCCCGGAATACCCCTTTAAGTAGATTTGCACTAACTAGATACCACAAAAAAGACTGACAGAGCTATATTTAGGAACCTTTACATAGTGCTGTAACTGTAGTTTTTTTTCAACTCTGATATAATTTATTGACATGTTGGCCTATAAATCCTCATCAGTGGCACTACTTTAGTCCGGGCTAAAAAAAATTAAATACACTAGTAACTAGTAACCTGTTAAATTTCACTAGTCCATTGATGGTCGTCATTTGCCACTAGCGACATTCTTTGTTTCTTTTCATCATCCAATCAATCCGTCTATTTCTGCTTAAACATCAGGACAAAGGGCCGATATTCCAGTAATATTATAACCGATAATGTGTAATGTAATGTCCTTGATGATCCATAAACGATTATTACATGTTTGAATGATTATTGAAGTTACCTGTAGTTGTTAAATATTTAATCTCATCTGTTTACCCCAAAACATTATTTTACGAAATGTATTCACTTGCATACAAATACTGCATTATAGCTGTCATAATATATGTGAAGCTGAAACTTCTTTTGTTTTTAAGATGTAATTAGATTGTACACACCAGTCTACATTTAATAAATACTTAACAAATAGTTTTGCACCTGAAATGTATTTACCTTCAAAACAACTTTGTTACGATCTGAATACTTGATTATATAAGTTCTCCTTATTTTAAAAGATATTTTGAAACTTCTGTTATATGCTGTTAACGAGGATGTGCACCAGGCCTGATGTGCACAAATTAATCAAAGCCAGCCATTTATGAGGAAAATTAAATGATGTGGATAATTTATTTCTGATCACATAACTACATACTATTCACATGAATTATGTGCTGAGCAGTTTTTAGCTCACCTGAGCCAAAGGCTCAAGTGAGCTATTGTGATCGCTTTTTGTCCGTCGTCCGTCGTCCGTCGTGCGTCGTCCGTCGTCCGTAAACTTTTTACATTTTCATCTTCTTCTCCAGAACCAATGATCGGATTCCAACCAAACTTGGCAGGAATCATATTTAGGGGTAGACGAACCAAAGTTGCTAAAATGGTGGGCGTGGCCCCCAGGGGGGCCCTGGGGGAGGGCACCAAATGTAAAAAATATGTAAATTTTAAACATCTTCTTCTCAAGATCCAGAAGTATGACAGACCTGATATTTCATATTTAGATGCCTCTATTGATGAAGAATGAAAGTTGTTCACAAGATTTTTGTGGGTGGTCCCATAAGGGCCCTGTGGGCGTAACAGTTTTTTTGGGGGCCCTACCATAGGAAATATACATTTTCATCTTCTTCTCCAGAATCAATGATTAGATTCCAACCAAACATGGCAGGAATCATCTTTAGGGGTAGAGGAACCAAAGTTGCTAAAATGGTGGGTGTGGCCCCCAGGGGGGCCCTGGAGGAGGGCACCAAGTGTAAAAAATATGTAAATTTTAAACATCTTCTTCTCAAGATCCAGAAGTATGACAGACCTGATATTTCATATGTAGATGCCTCTATTGATGAAGAATGAAACTTGTTCACAAGATTTTTGTGGGTGGCCCCACAAGGGCCCTGTGGGCGTAACAGTTTTTTTTGGGGCCCTACCACCTGCAGACCAACTAACAAGCACCTGGTTATCCTTCTCTTGCTCTCAGCCAATCACCATTCTCCCAAATATGCAAATAAATATGCTAATAGGAAACCCAGACACTTGTTTACATCTAGGACCATGTTTTGACCCAAATCTTTCTATTTATAGCATGTGTTTTCATGTTTTGATGTTTTCATGCTTGACCTTGTTAGCAGCTTTCATTGCTAGTACCATTCACACTGCCCAAATAGTTATGATTATTTAGGTTGCAATTCATTATTTTTTTTGTTATTATTTTTATTTTATTTTTTTCGGGGGGGGGGGGGGAGGGGCGGTTTTGTGCGTGAAAATAGTAGTTCGGATTATTTATGAAAATAAGTATGATTCAAATCATCATGTGCAATACACTTTTGGTGTATCTTTTTGCAAGTGGTGTTTGTGTGTGTGAACAGTGTAAATTGTATCAGTTTTCATATCCAACATGCAAAATGCATGCTTACAGTATCTTCAGCACTCGGTCAATGGATGGGTGCGGAATAGTTACATGTAGGTCAAAGTTTGGTCCAGTTGCTCATGTGCATTTTGATATAAAAATCGTACAATCCAGCAGGTTGTGAGGTGTTTTTTTTGCCTGTGTGAACATGCAAGAAACATACTTTTTTTAATGACCCAGCACAATTAAATGAATTAAAGGGTACCTCCGGACAGAGATTTAGCTCTCTTACATCAAAGACATATCCCAAATGAACATACAAAACAAGTCTGTGATCCTGAAAGTATTTCTACATTGCTAGGGAATCATTTTTAATATCACATATCACTCATTCTGTCAGCGCAGATCCGATAACGATACCACTTAACGATCCTCTTATTGATCGCATCTGCGATATATCGCAGCAAGCAGAGAAAATCTCGAAAATCGCTTGTGTGCGCGCGCTGCTGCAGCACAGTGCGTATAGAGCTATAATAGAGAGAGAGAGAGAGAGAGAGAGAGAGAGAGAGAGACACGAGTAGCGCTATAAGGCCAAAAACAATAAATTGTTGTATTGGAGTAACGGGCAACCAAACATTAGGGTAGGTAGGTAGGTTTTTTTCTTCTTTTTTTTTCTTTTTTTTCCAGGATTCGCAAAATACACAAAAACACATATATAACACACAAATAACACATATCGCGATTGGAATTTTTTTCAGAAAAAAACCTTTAGGGTCGGCGGTATGTTCAGGGTCGGGCGGGTTGCGAATTTTCGTTTCCCAAACCATTCAGCAACTCCTTGTAAATTAGCGACTTGGTCAGAGACCACGCATACCCGAAATTTCCAACTTGTATAATTTCGAACATTTAGTCGAGTGCCGGACGAATAGCAAATACAAAAAAACATTGGACCAAGGTAGGATTCGAACCAGGGATCTCTAGCGTATCAATCTAACTCTCTATCCACGGAGCTATTTCGGATTGCTTGATTGGTGTTGATTTTTTAAAATATATATATACCCTAACACTAACCCTTACCCTAACCCTAATGTACAAGCAATAGCATGTATAGATATTGCATGCATGCAGAGATATGGTGCGATGCGGGGGCCGTGGCTAGAGTGCGAGCACGCGCGAAACCATACTAACTATCGCATGGGCTATGCGATAAATCGCATACTACCATAATAACGTACGCGTATTGATTGAGCGGTCGTGCAAACAAAGTCGCGCGCGCGAACCAGTAAATAGCCGTGGTTCCGTAGGTCGTAGTAATTAATTGCATTGTTCTCAAATTACAGAAACATATCAGACCCCATGAGAGTATGATTGGTATTCAATTATAGTACCAAAACAACTAAGGATTGGTTTAATCATGCCCGGCGGTACCCTTTAAATAACCTTACTTACTGGGATAGTTAGAATCAAACTCTAAAATTAACCAGCCTTTCGGTGGTCTAGTGGTTTCACAGCATTCCATTTGCACACTCAGTTGCATTGTGCTTTTTCGACTGTTAGAGACCAGAGAATAAAATGATGCTATTAAATTAACCCATTGGAATTAAATGAATATAAAATATGCAAAAAAATAATCATGATTTGAAGCAACATGCAATTGTTACTTTTTAGCATGTGTGAATGCCCCTATTGTATCATTGATGTTTTCTAGGTCACATTTTGTTTTTGTTTTATTTTCTTTCTGTTATATGCATTTACTACTTATTCAACAATTCTAGCTTAAATTTTGCACAGAGGTATATACTCCTTTAATTATCTTTAGGGAGGGGATCCAAAGTTGCTAAAATGGTAGATGAAGAATGAAAGTTGTTTGTGCATTTTGGTGTTCCTTCAAAAGATGATCAAATGATCAAATCATACCGAACCTAGCTGTAATCCCATCAAGGACGAGAGCTATTTTAAGGCACAATTGATCATTGTTTTCCTCTACAAATTGGCAACTCCTAAATTTCATCGACGGATCAATGGCATAAAAATAGGTGGAAAATATTAAGTAATAACCATTTAAGACAAATATAGTGACTTTGCCGCAAAGATGCCAATTTGAACACAAATATATCTGTTTCACAAATACATGTATCACAATGTGTTGCCAATTTGAGGATTTTTTCTAAATTATAGTTATTTACACAATAATAAAAATCATTAAAACATAACTAAAGCAGGTAGAGTAACAAAATAGGGCTCTAAAAATAAAGGAATTTATGCTCTTTCTTCCTGTACACCTCACATAACTAGTCTTATTCTTACCTAGCTGCATGGGACCCAAGAATGGCTCGTAGGAAATGTGAAATGAATTTCAAATATTTTCTTCTCCACATCAACAAGTATTACAATCTGGACATTTTGTAACATGTAGGTATCTATATACCCTAAATCTCCGTGTATAAGGCGCACTTTTTTCCGTCGGAAACAAATAGAAAAAGTTGGGGGTGCGCCTTATACACAGGTACAGCAAAAAAAAAAAATATATAAGATAGGTAAAAAATAGGTAAAAAATTCAAGTTTATTAAGCAAATTACTAATGAATATTCATACATTCATGAGCAGCAGTACTCATTATATATGCAATTATCTAATAATTAACAATTTGTTATAAATTTTTCTCATAATTGAAGATCTTTGTAAGTAAGTGTCCCAAAACAAAATTTCTTTTTTTTAGAAAGTAGGGGGTGCGCCTTATACACAAGTGCGCCGTACACACGGAGATTTACGGTAAATGACAATGCAAGTTGTCATATCGCAGAATGGCCCCATAGGGTCCCTATGTGAGTGGGGTTAATATGCTGAAGTGGTCAGTGGCTGGTGAAATGTGTTAAGCTTTGTCTTATATGTGTGTCTGTCTTTTTTTATGATTCACCCAAACATTATGGTAAATCATAATGTTAGGTACAGGGGATCAAAAGTTATTGATTAAATAGTACATCACATTATAGATTTTGGCATGATTTCAACTGATTTCATATCTTCTGAGGGTGCCAGAGAGAACATGCGCCAGATGTGAATTGATTGACCTCAGGTGAGCGTCGTGCCCCCCTGGGGCTCTTGTTTATCTTGCTGGAAGAATATTTTTTTTTATAATGAGGACTCAAGTGTCTGGCTTTGTTTTTGTTTTCAGTGCTATACAACTTGGAAAATATTTGTATAAACTTCCATACATTAAATAATCTTTCTATGCACCATTTCTGAATGTAAAGACATGTAATTGGTGGAGATGTAATTTACCTTCAACTTACTGTGGTACAGGTACCGCAGTAATAGAACTGTAGTACTAGTACCATGGTAGTACTGCAGTACAAGTACTGTGGTACTAGTACCGCAGTTGTACTGCAGACATAGTAGTTCAAAAGTAATAGAGTAGAGATGTTAAATACCTAAATACACATTAACCTCAAAAATAAACTTTGTTATAATATAAATACTTTTGTAATTGTCTAATTATTGTAAAAAGCGGAATGAATTTGTGATTGTTCTTGTATTTCTGTGAAAAGGATGTGCGCAGATTAATACCGCAGTAGTACTACACTACAAGTACCGCAATAGTACTGCAGTACAAGTACCGCAGTAGTCCTGCAGTACAAGTACCGCAGAAGTACTGCAGTACAAGTACCGCAGAAGCACTGCAGTACAAGCACTGCAGTACAAGTACCGCAGTAGTACTGCAGTACAAGTACCGCAGTAGTACTGTCCCGCAGTACAAGTACCGCAATAGTACCGCAGTACAAGTACTGCAGTAGTACCGCAGTATTACTGCAGTACAATTACCGCAGTAGTACAGTAGTACTACACTACAAGTACCGCAATAGTACTGCAGTACAAGTACCGCAGTAGTCCTGCAGTACAAGTACCGCAGAAGTACTGCAGTACAAGTACCGCAGAAGCACTGCAGTACAAGCACTGCAGTACAAGTACCGCAGTAGTACTGCAGTACAAGTACCGCAGTAGTACTGTCCCGCAGTACAAGTACCGCAATAGTACCGCAGTACAAGTACTGCAGTAGTACCGCAGTAGTACTGCAGTACAATTACCGCAGTAATACCGCAGTAGTAACGCAGTAAAAGTACCGCAATATTACTGCAGTAATACCGCAGTAGTAGTGCAGTACTACTACAGTACAATTACCGCAGTAATACAGCAGTACCGCAGTACTATCGTAGTATTTTCCGTCCAATTTACCGGAGTAAATGTACTCCGGGTACCGCAGTACTTGTACTGCGGTACTACTGCAGTTATTTCACCGCAGTAGTACCGCAGTCCTTTTTTTGACAAGGGAAGCTATATAAACCGGGCCAATCCCAATGATAATTAAATCGACTTTTCTAGAGAAAGGTGCGGGATCACGCGAAGTGATGCAGCTTTTTATTAATTAATTCCATTCAATATCCATATTGTTTGTTGAAATCCGCCCCCTTCCCGTCATAAATTCGAGGTTTGTAAAAATGTAATACACATTGTTTGAAACAGGGTTTACAAGTAAACACTATCTTTTAAAAGCATGAGAAAATCTCAAAAATCTCTTGTGTGCAGCGAATAAAATATCAACTTGGCATTAAGAAACAACATCTATCGCGTAGACACGTAGCGCTATACAAGCACTGTACTATACATTGCATGCATGCAGAGTAACCTACATGCACGGTGCGGTGGCATTGTTCAAAGGATACCACTAACGTTCAATGTGCGGTGGCTATATAGCGCCTGGGCATTACGTGTACATCAAAGTGAGAGCGCGCGCGGGCCTATTTGCATGCATGCCCGAAACGATACGAACTATCGCATGGGCTATTCGATAAATCGCACATATTACCATATAACGTACGCGTATTGATTGAGCGGTCGTGCAACCAAAAGTCGCGGGCGCGAACCACTAAATAGCTTTGGTTTCGTAGGTCGTAGTAATTAATTGCATTGTTCTCAAATTACAGAAACATATCAGACACCATGAGAGTATGATTGATATTCAATTATAGTACCAAAACAACTAAGCATTGGTGTTATAATGCCCGGTGGTCCCCTATTAATTGTGAGGTCTGCCAAAACCTGTATTTTACATTATTAGTCGCAATTCGGAAAACGTATCATCCTCACACCACCAGTGGTCTGAAAGTCTCGCATGCGTGAATGTCCCTGCGACTGCGAAAGGTCTAGCGTTCGCCTTTGTTCTTTCCTGTCCAAAGGCTTGTATAATAATATACATCTATGTCCATTCTTTCCTGTCCAAAGGCTGGTATAATAATATACCTTTTAAATGTATATTATTATACCAGCCTTTGGACAGGAAAGAATGGACATAGATGTATATTATTATACCAGCCTTTGGACAGGAAAGAATGGACATAGATGTATATTATTATACCAGCCTTTGGACAGGAAAGAGTGGACATAGATGTATATTATTATACCAGCCTTTGGACAGGAACGAATGGACATAGATGTATATTATTATACCAGCCTTTGGACAGGAACGAATGGACATAGATGTATATTATTATACAAGCCTTTGGACGGGAAATAATGGACATAGATGTATATTATTATACAAGCCTTTGGACAGGAAAGAATGGACATATTGCCCATGCATTACTGTGAAAGGTCTTGCATAAAATGCAATTGCAAATGCAATTGAGTTTTAATGATGTGCCTGATGTATGATTTGTTGATTTCATTATGTGAAAACAATAATGCCAGTACAATACAATATGCAGGGGATGATGCGAAATAGGGCAGAAAGAAAAGCTCATAGAGATTAGATCCATGAAATATAAAATTTCAACATATTAATTGGTTTATATACATCTAAAATTGAAAGGTAGAATACAACTTCATAATACAGGTTAAAATATCACCTTTCAGGAATCAAAGAACCACTAATTGACAAACAAACTATTAATCGGATTTCTTTTGAAATAATTATCTATTCAGATTGTCTTAGAAACCCATGTGCATCCGGACAATGTGTTGAGACCGAGGATGGGTTCTACTGCGTGTGCCCGGCCTCTCTGACTGGTGAACGATGTGAAACGGGTATTTCAAACCTACTAATATGAAATAATTTAATGAATGTACTAGTTTTTATATTTATTGTTATTAATCATGGAGGTGTTTTACAAAGATCCCCAATCGAACCAGTCACAATAAATGTTGGACTTAACATGTATTGAATGCCATTTGTAGCTTCTGAACTAGACAGTCAATAGAGCAAAATGCGAATATTTTGAATGTTTGACAAGTAGAATATTAATAACTTAAAGTTTGTTTGATGATAAAAAAAATGTTAATGATTTTTATCAAAAATTTAACAATTCAACAGCGAAACTAATGCCTTTCCATAATGTTTAAGTCAACTTAGCGCTACATTCGACTTGCGATCTTTGTAAAACACCTCCGTATCTAATTACCCCCGTCACACCGAGCTGCGCTTCTACTGCGCCCTGAAAAATATGGAAGCGCGAGGCGAAGTATATTTTAAGCGGAACGTGTGGAGAACGCACTGAGAGATGCGTTCATTATTATTGATGGTACACGTATCTGCGATCACGCGGCACTCCCACTGCAACCTGACCAGAAGCGCGGGGCAAAGCGTACTTCAGTCTCTGAGAACGAGTTGGCAACGCCGTGGAAGCTTTCATGAACGGGAGGGGATCGCGATGTGTTACCGTGAACATTCAAAAGCTCCCCTAGCAAAATATCAGAGCGCCAGACCTCTGCGCTTGTGTTAAACACACCCAAAATAAGCGTAGGGATTTTTGGCGCTCTAAACTTTTGTTCAGAGGGTATTATCTATTCACGCATGTGAAATAAACTTTCCTTTCATTCCTCCTTGAACAAAAGACATTTTGCAGATCTATTCCAGTGCAGCTTGCGATCAGATAGTGCACACTAATAATACCTATACCACATTGCAAAGTTTGGCTTGTACGTGTAGCAACCGCCCATAGAAAGACGAGCCAGGATAGGGAATCGCAACCCTCGATTCATTCGAGTGCGACAAAAGTTCGGGCAAAATCACATTTGGGGAAAACTCGTGTTATTTCTGGCAAAAACATGGCGTAGCGTTACTTTAACAAACTGGAGACTGAACTGATTGGGGGCCACATACTACACACCCCCAAATGTATGTTATTGTTCTGCCCCCCCCCCCCCCCCCCACCCCCCCCCAAAAAAAAAAAAAAAAAAAACTAAAATTTTACGAAGCCCCGTTGGGGACATGGATACATTTTTTTTTTTATCTCGTACGTACGACTTATTATCTCGTACGTACGACTTAAATGCATGCATGGTCAATATGGTCTCCGTGTGTACAGCGAGGCCACGAGGCAAGCGCTATGCACTCATGAATTCAGATTGGCATAGCCAAGGAGGGGGTTGTTTTAATAAGGCTCTGTATTATATAAAGATATAATAAAACTACAATATCAGATTGGCGTAGCGACGGTGGGGGGTGGGGGGGGTTCCTTAATGCTTAATGAAATAAAAAAATAAAAAAACTACAATTTCTTGATTGGCGGTAGCGACGGGGGGGGGGGGGGGAGGAGGAGGGAGGGGGGCTTGCTAAATAAAGATGAAACAAAAACAAAAAACATTTTCAGATGGAGTAGCCATGGGGGGAAAGAGGATCTGGAGATGGGAGGGGGCTAGCTCAATGAGGCTCTTCTATATAAGATAAAGATAAACAAACTTATAGCCAGAGGGGGTGGGGGGGGACTTGTTTTATACACGCTCTTTTTTAAACAGAAAACAACACTATAATTTGGGCGTAGCCAAGTGGGAAGAGGATGGGGGGGGGGGTTGTTAAATGAAATCAAAAGAAAAACAAACTATGATTTTTGATTGGCGTAGCCAAGGGAGTGAAGGGGGGTTGGGCTTGCTTGATAACTTGAACGATCATTTTTTTTATTGACGTAGCCAAGGGAGGGGGGGGGGGGGGGGCTCGCTAAAATAAAGGCTCTAAAGGGGAAAGAGGGATGGGGAGGTGGGAGGGGGATAGCTCAATGTCCATGGTCCAAAGTCCATCTCTTTGGGAGCCCCTTCCGAGCATGAATGAAGTATATGGGCACCGCCCATCTCACTCATGGGGTGACCCCTTCAGAAACCTGGGGGCTCCGTCCTTCTTATGGGGGAGCCCCCTCTAAGCATGGATGAACCCTGGGGGCACCGTTCATCTTACGATTGACCCCCTCAGACGCTTGGAGGCTCCGTCCGTCTTATTTGGATCCCGTCTAAGCATGAATGAACCCTGGAGTCATTACCCATCTCATGGATGACCCCTTCAGAAGCCTGGAGGCTCCGTCCCTCTTTTGGCGAGGCCCCACTAAGCATGGATGAACCATGGGCACCGCCTATCTGTTGGGTGACCCCTTTAGAAGCATGGGGGCTCCGTCCTACTTATGGGGATCCCCTCTAAGCATGAATGAACCAAAATTATAGTTTTGTTTTCTGTTTAACAAGAGCGTGTATAAGCTAGCCCCCCCCCCCCTCCCCCTGGCTACGCCAATTAGTTGTTTTGTCTTCATCTTATATAGAAGAGCCTCATTGAGCTAGCCCCCCTCCCACCTCCCCATCCTCTTTCCCCGTGGCTACTCCCATCCGAAAATATAGTTTTGTTTTATCTTAATTTAATATAGAGCCTTTATTTAGCAAGCCCCCCTCCCCTACGGCAATCAGAAATCAGAGGTTTTTGTTTTCATTACCAAGCCCCCCCCCCCCCCCTGGCTACACCAATTTGAATTTATAGTTTTGTTTTCTCTTTATTCAATATAGAGCCTTATTAAGCAATTATTTCTACTTAGCTACGCCAATCGGAAATCAAATATTTCTCTTTATTTAATATAGAGCTTTTATTTAGGAAGCCCCCCCCCCTTCCCTTGGCTACGTCAATCAAAAATGATCGTTCAAGTTATCAAGCAAGCCCACCCCCCCCCCCCCCTTCTCTCCCTTGGCTAATCAAAAATCATAGTTTGTTTTTCTTTTGATTTCATTTAACAAGCCCCCCCCCCCCCCCCATCCTCTTCACACTTGGCTACGCCCAAATTATAGCGTTGTTTTCTGTTTAACAAGAGCGTGTATAAAAACAAGTGCCCCACCCCCCTCTGGCTATCAGTTTATCTTTTATTTAACATATATATATATATAATATATATGTTTATCTTTATTTAATATAGAGCCTTTATTTAGCGAGCCCCCCCCCCCCCCCCCCCTCCCTTGGCTACGTCAATAAAAAATGATCGTTCAAGTTATCAAGCAAGCCCACCCCCCCCCCCCTTCCCTGCCTTGGCTACGCCAATCAAAAATCATAGTTTGTTTTTCTTTTGATTTCATTTAACAAGCCCCCCCCCCCCCCCCATCCACTTGGGCTACGCCCAAATTATAGTGTTGTTTTCTGTTTTAAAAGAGCGTGTATAAATCAAGTCCCCCCCCCCCCCCCCCCCACCCCCTCTGGCTATCAGTTTGTTTATCTTTATCTTATATAGAAGGGCCTCATTGAAGCTAGCCCCCCTCCCATCTCCCGATCCTCTTTCCCCCACGGCTACTCCATCTGAAAATGTTTTTTTGTTTTGTTCATCTTTATTTAGCAAGCCCTCCTCCCTCCTCCTCCCCCCCCCCCCCCCCCCTCCCACCGTCGCTACGCCAATCTGATATTGTAGTTTTATTATATCTTTATGTAATACAGAGCCTTATTAAAACAACCCCCTCCTTGGCTATGCCAATCTGAATTCATGAGTGCATAGCGCTTGCCTCGTGGCCTCGCTGTACACACGTACATACGAGATAATAAGTCGTACGTACGAGATAATAAGTCGTACGTACGAGATAATATGTCGTACGTACGAGATAATAAGTCGTACGTACGAGATAATAAATCGTACGTACGAGATAATAAGTCGTACGTACGAGATAATAAGTCGTACGTACGAGATAATATGTCGTACGTACGAGATAATAAGTCGTACGTACGAGATAAATTCTTTTTTTTATCCATGTCCCCAACGGGGCTTCGTAAAATTTATTTAAAAAAACGCTTTTGAAATTTTTTGAAAAAGTGCAAGCATTTTTTAATGCTTATTATTTGGGCCCCAAATAATTATAGGATCATAATATTTATTGATATTTCAGCCGTTTTCCGGGTCGATTTTGACCAAATAAAGTTTATTCTGCCATTAAAATTGCATGTTCTCTCAAATTCGACACTCAGTTCTTCATTACCTCACACAACAATTGTGATGAGCAGTGCCCTCTCTACCAAAACTAAACTACCCCTTTAACTTCAACGGACAGTTTAGCGCTGAGCTGACTCGACTCGGCCTAAAGAGGCGTACATTTACAACAAAATTAGTACAATTTGTTTGCATCGAGAGCATTGAAATTATTGATATAAATGTTTGTAGCAAGTTTCAAATACTTTTTTTTCTTGGGAATAATATGTTTTATTTAAGGGATACGAATAGCCTACCATAAATTAATAATATTTTCGTGATTTGTATAGAGATCCCGATATCATACGTGTGCCAGAAAGCTAAAACTGAATGCCCTCGGTTTTCTGTAGCCCACTCTCCATAACACACACAGATCGGGTGAATTTGTTTCTCTTTTCGTTTGACGTGGGCTATAGAAAAAACCGAGGGCATTCAGTTTGCGATTTCGTGCACACGGATATCGGGATCTATATACAGATCGTGGAAAGCCTCTTAAACCGCCGTCACACCTAGCTACGCTCTCACTGCTCCTAATCCCCATTCATAAAATTGGAAGTGAAGGGGAAGCGTAGTACAAGCGTGTGGAGGACGTGGGGAGAGCGGCGTTCATTGTTCGCTATTGTTTAGATCGTACACCTTTTCTTGGCCGCTCTCGCGGCGCTCGCACTGCGGTCCAAATTAAATTACCAATCGGCAACGCAGTGGGCAATGAATGGGAAGATTATCTCTCAAGCGTCAATAGATATCCTTCCATGAATGCACAGACAATAGCTCGCTGAACAAAAGAGCAGGACGTAGGTGTTCGGCGTTCGCTTTCGACATGTCGAAAACGGACGTGGGTCTTCGGTGACCTAAATCTTTTGTTCAGGGGCTATTGTATGTCCATGCATGGGAGGATATCTTTTCACACAAGTGTCATAATCTTCTCATTCATTCCCAAGTTAAACAAAAGACCATTCTTGCAGATCTTTTCCAGCACTTGTGATCTGCTAGTGGACGCTATATAGGCTATAGATTGCGAAGTTTGGCACGTTTCAACTATTGGTAAAATTCAAATTTTATTCAACACTAATCACATATATATACATTTAAAATATACAGATGCAAAATGAGGTACAAATGTTATACAAATTAAAATGATCATATATGATAGTGTTTGGGATAGGTAGGAAGGAAGGGTTCCTTATATAAAAACCTATCCCATATACATACCCATGCAAAATCAAAACAAACAAAAAAAATACATACTTCACTACGCTACAAAAAAGAAAAAAAAGAAAAAAGTCATGTACAGTTAGAGATAACAAAAAAACAATTAATACAGGATATTTAAAACATATATCATAATTCTAGTCAGTTGTGCCGAACTACTGGTTATTGTATTTATTTAACAAAAACACTTTATATTTTATTTTTAAAAGATTGAGAGTTTTACTTTTCCTAATTTCCAGAGGTATACTGTTCCATATTACAGGTCCTTTAAAAAACAATGAATTTTTCATAGATGTCGTTCTTATTTTAGGGAGGTGATAATTTAGGGCATTTCTAGTATTGCAACTATGCACATCACAATTCAATTTAAAACATGTTGTTAAAAAAGTTGTCAAATGACCATTAAAACATAAAAACATAAACACTGCAATATACAAATTAGCCATATCATAAACATTCAATATTCCATGTTCATAAAATAAAGGATTGCAAATGTGCGTAATAATCCGAATGTGTCATAATACGTATTGCTTTTTTTTTGGAGCTTGAATAATCTTTCCATATCTTTATTACGACAATTAGCCCATGCAACTATACAATAATTCAAGTAAGGTGTTATTAACGTATAGTATAGCATTTTCAAAATATTAAAGGAATAAAATTGAACTTTATACAGGGTGGCCCAAAAAAAACGGAACGGGGCACTTCCCAAAATATAGTACCAACATATTTATGTCCATTGGATAGGGTGTCTTTTCCAATGAAAAACGATACCAAGAACAGTAATTTTGGTCGTGTATTTTTTGTTTTAGGACGCTGTGAGTGAGACCATGTCAGGTGCCTATTTTTGTCAATTTTTACCTAGTCATTGCCAGTTAAATTGCACTCCCTGCCCGTAATACCATTCAACGAACATACCCATTCTCTCGGCACACGGCTGAGTGCACACTAACAATGACGCGCCTTGTTAAACGATATGAAAGGCGGTACGTGCGATCTATCAAGCACTGGCTCGGTAAAAATTGACAAAAAAGAGAACCTGACATGGTGTCACTCACAGCGCCCTAAAACAAAAACTACACGACCAAATTGACTGTTCTTGGTATCGTTGTTCATTTGAAAAGACACCCTATCCGATGGATATATTACATTTGTTACTATATTTTGGGAAGTGCCCCGTTCCGTTTTTTTTGGGCCACCCTGTATAACATACCAATATTTTTTGAAATTGTATTACACATCGAATTTATATGCACATGCCACTTTAACTTATGGTCAACTGTAATACCTAAAAACTTTAGACAATCTACACGTTCAAATGTATGATCATTTACACGCAAATGAACATTATCAAAATCAATTTTCTTATTAGTAAAAACCATATACTTTGTTTTATCACAATTTAAAACCAACTTATTATATAAAAACCAATTAAAAAGTTTCGCAACTTCCTGCTCAAAAACATGTTGTAAAACTGAACATCAGAATGAGACATAAAAACACTTGTATCGTCAGCAAATAAAATGAATTTCATTTATCCGAAATATTGCACATATCATTAACATAAATAATAAATAAAAGAGGTCCAAGGATGGAACCTTGAGGCACTCCACATCTAAGCATTCCAATATCAGACTTGACTTCATTATTTGTACAAATTGCGATCTATTTAATAAATAACTTTCAAACCATTTTAATATTATTCCACGAATGCCATAAATATATAATTTTTTCAATAAAATTGTGTGGTCTAATGTATCAAAGGCTTTACTTAAGTCTAAAAATAATCCCATTAAAACATCGTTATTTTCAAAAGTTTTTAATACATTATAAGTAAAGTGCATGATTGCATTATATGTAGAATGCCCAGGCCTAAAACCATATTGACAGTCAGTAATAATATTACTCTTATTTAAAAACATAAAAAGGCGATTATAAACAGCTCTTTCTAAGATTTTAGAAAAAACAGGGAGTATAGAAATAGGTCTATAATTAGACACATTTTCTTTTGTACCTTTTTTAAAAACAGGAATAACCTTGGCAAGTTTTAATTTTTCTGGTACTATACCTTTAGACAAAGACAAATTAAATATTGCACTTAAAGGGCATGAAATAACATGAATAACTTTTTTTAATAATTGAACACTTACATCATCATGGCCACAACTTTTATTATTCTTTAATTGTTTTACAATATCAACTATTTCTGTGGGTGTTATAGGATTTAAAAAAGCTGTAGATGGATTAAAATGTATATTTCTATAAATATCATCACTATTAAAATCATTGTCTAAATTATGAGTTAAACTGGGTCCAATATTAATAAAAAAAATCATTAAAAACAGAGCATACATCTTTCTTATCATAAATAGTGTTGTCATTATGCTTAACAGAATCAGGCATATTGTCCTTCTTATTTCTACCAAGACTTTCATTTATCAATTTCCATATTTTCTGTATATTTCCTGATGCTTTCTTAAATTTTGCCTTAAAATAATCACTTTTAGCATTTTAAATTTTACCATTCACCATATTTCTATACTTATTGTATTTATCTTTTTTACAATCAAGTCGATTTTTTAAATACTTCTTATATAAATCACATTTTTGTTTACACATTGTACGTAAATCTTTACTAAACCATGGATTATTATATTTTTTTTCTCTGTTTACATTGTTTCAAAGGAAAGCATTTATTAAAAATATAAATATATTGCTTTACAAAACGTTCATAATTATAGTTAGGATCATTAGAACATAAAGACCAATCAAAATTATAAATTTCATAAACAAATTTCCCAATATTTTCTTCATTTATATCGCGTATAACGAAGGTATTATCTCCATCTTGTATACTCTGTTTTTTATTTATTAAAAATACTGGCAAATGGTCACTCACATCACTTATAATTGTTCCACACCAAACATCTTCTAAATTATTTGTAAATATATTATCAATCAAAGTACAAGACCTATCTGTAATTCGAGTGGGACAATGAATCATAGGATATAACAAATTTGTCATAAATAAATCTAAAAAATCATTAACAGATTGGCAAGAATTAACATCAAATAAATTAATATTAAAATCGCCCATTAAATATATATCTTTATTTTCTCTATGTACAACATTCAAAACTTCTTCTAAAATATTCAAAAATGATTGCACTGGTTGGTTTGGAGGCCGATAAATCACACCAATTAAAGCATTCTTTTTTACCTTTTCCATTTCAATAAATATCGACTCAAAACAATCGTTATTAACATCTAAATCTGTGCGTTGTTTATATTTCACTTTATCATTTAATAATATTCCTACGCCTCCTCCTCTCTTACCTTGCCTTCCATTCAATACAAACGAATAATTATTAAAATTATAAAACGTGTCGGCCTCCTTAATCCAAGTTTCAGTAAAACCTATTGCAGAAAACTGCACATCAATACTATCTATAAGCGAACATATTGCATTATAATTCTTACTTAGACTACGACAATTAATATGAAGAATACTAGATGTAAAATACACTTTAGAATGAGCTGTAAATGAGTTTAAACATGAATTAAATTCTTCAGATGTATAACAGTAACTATCTGGTCCAATTTCATCTTCCTCCCCTAAATTAGGACTCAATAATCTATGTATATCATTCAATTGTGGATAAGTTTGTGTTTGACATTTATTGCGATCTTTTTCACAGGCATTTTGACATGAAAATTAAAAATATAAGTGATAAAAACGAACCCTAGGTACATGACACAAAAAAGGCAAACATACGCACAAAATCACGATCAAAGCTTACAACTAAACTAAACTTAAACAGACAACTAAACAAATGTATGTAAAGCAATTCAAGGAGCTAACATGTAATAACAATAATAGTGGACTGGTGGTAACGCGTTTTAAAAACAATCCATTAACCTGGATAAAACTTTATTGATCGATCCATAAAATGGATATAAAAATAATGATGTCATAAGTTAAAATGGCATGTCCGGGCAAAAATACATTTGGGGAAAAACTCAATTTCTGGCTAAAACGTGGCATGGCGGCATACAACTTATATGAGGCTCCAATGAATGGGGACATACGCCCACCCTATGTATGCATTATGAACACAGATTTCCCGCAAATATATTATAATTGTTTTGTCCCAAATATCGGCGACATTTCCCAACGTGCACCCCCCCCCCCCCCCCCCCCCAGCAAACCCGGTCGCAAAACCACGATGTTCATACACAGACCATCGATATACATTTTGATATCGATGGTACAGACACCCCCAGTTCCCCAAAAGTTATGTTTTCAAATTACATTTGTCTGAATTGCAAAATAACAATCATTATGATAATACACCTAGTACTACTACTACTACTACTACTAATAATAATAATAACAATGATAGTAAACAATAATAACCCTCCCCCTTGCTTAATCACCCTCCACCCCACTTTTCAAAACAGATCTACGCCAAGAGCATGCGTAGTGTGCTAGTAGGAAACGCACTGAGTGTGTTCAACTACATGCGTACATGGTATAGGATCGCAGAGAGTGTGGCGAGAGCGTAGCGAGAGCGTAGAGCAAACGGCCTCGTCTCATTGTTATGAGCTATTGTTATAGATACACGGAGCGTGCACAGTGAATAGCTCGGAAAGCGTGGCGAAAGCATATGGAGAGCGTGGTAAGATCGTAGTAAGAGCGCTTCCCCTGCGCTAGGATCAAAATGTTTTTTTTTTTCTAAGTACGAGAACGCAGTTGAAGCGTGGCTTATGTGTGACGGCACCATTAAGCCCTTCGCACAAAGAGCCAACTCGACCCGATCCAACAGGTTTCCAGTCAGGCTAGAGTTGGTTTTGCTCATTCGGAGCCGATTCAACATATTGCATCGGCCTCGAACGATCTCTGACTGGCTCTTGACCGGCAAAACAGGTGTCCTGAGGCAATGAATACCGAGCTGAACTGACTGAAAACCAGTCGGATCGGGTTGAATCGGCTCTGTGTGCGGAGGGCTTTAGACGCATAAAACCGTAGCCCATTACATATTTGAGCTTTGTTGAGAACCCAGTGTGGTATATTCATTATGGCGTGCGAATGCTTGGATATCTATACAAAGCTCGATAAGCGTCTTAGGCGAGGAAAGCCGATGACCAATTATTAAACAAGCTCCCTAAATTTGCTCTTACATAATATATCGTTACACTTATATTTACAACATTATCTTCATTTAATTTTGTCATTAAATGTATTTCATTGTTTTCGTTTGTATAGATCTGATCGATGACTGCGAAGGAGACCCCTGTGAACACGGCTCTTGTGAAGATGGGGTCAACAACTACACGTGTAACTGTGCCGAGGGGTGGAGCGGAACAAACTGCACTATGGGTAATCAAATTGTATAATTTAAAGGGATCTAGTAACTTTGTTGACATGTGCAAAAAGTGATGAGTGGTTGATTCAATGTATATTGTTGTTATCTGATATATCCACTGGGTGTTGTGTGAACATTTCAAGTTAAACAGACTTTATATGGCTGAGTAATGAGCAAAAATGCAAAGTGACATTTACTAACTTATTGCACTCACTTTGTACACGGTTCTGACGATCCATTGGATAATTTGACATCTGAACAATTTAATCGTAAATATCTTTTTAACGAAAAGGAAATTTTTAAAACCCAAACCTGTCCCATGCTTTATTTTGTTAATAAGAATACAACAAGGTATGAGGAAACCACTAGAATTCCAATTGGATTTTGAGGATTTGGACAATGTTACTAGGTCCCTTTAATCCCAATAAAAAACAATCAGTTTGTGAAAGAAAAATAAACGAGACATTTATATATTATATAACGCCTTAGAATGTTCTCGTGTTGTGATTGGCTGAATTCAGGTCACATGATATTCAGAAAAAATGATGACCAATTATTAAACAAGCTCCGTAAATTTGCTCTTACATAATATATCGTTACACTTATATTTACAACATTATCTTCATTTAATTTTGTCATTAAATGTATCTCATTGTTTTCGTTTGTATAGATCTGATCGATGACTGCGAAGGAGACCCCTGTGAACACGGCTCTTGTGAAGATGGGGTCAACAACTACACGTGTAACTGTGCCGAGGGGTGGAGCGGAACAAACTGCACTATGGGTAATCAAATTGTATAATTTAAAGGGATCTAGTAACTTTGTTGACATGTGCAAAAAGTGATGAGTGGTTGATTCAATGTATATTGTTGTTATCTGATATATCCACTGGGTGTTGTGTGAACATTTCAAGTTAAACAGACTTTATATGGCTGAGTAATGTGCAAAAATGCAAAGTGACATTTACTAACTTATTGCACTCACTTTGTACACGGTTCTGACGATCCATTGGATAATTTGACATCTGAACAATTTAATCGTAAATATCTTTTTAACGAAAAGGAAATTTTAAAAACCCAAACCTGTCCCATGCTTTATTTTGTTAATAAGAATACAACAAGGTATGAGGAAACCACTAGAATTCCAATTGGATTTTGAGGATTTGGACAATGTTACTAGGTCCCTTTAATCCCAATAAAAAACAATCAGTTTGTGAAAGAAAAATAAACGAGACATTTATATATTATATAACGCCTTAGAATGTTCTCGTGTTGTGATTGGCTGAATTCAGGTCACATGATATTCAGAAAAAATGATCTATCTGCACACGGTAATTGACGTCAGCCGTGCATTAGTCGACTAATGCACGGCTGACGTCATCAATTAAAGGAGTGATGTACCGGCTGTACACCCTACACGTTATTAAACGTACATTACGCGCCGTGTGGACATGCATGCAGCGAGCTTTGCTGCATTTTTATAAGCGCGCTTTAATCGTTGTTTGTTTACTGCGTAGCGCGCGAGGATCTGGTTCGTTTGTTTACTCTGTTGCTTGGACAACAAGCGCGCTAAGCGCGCACAAGCTGTCTGGTCGTTAAAGACGTTCATAAAGGTTGTACACGTCGCGTCGAAGCGCAGCGTCAGGTTCACCGGGTTTACCGGGTTCTCGCACTAGCTTTGAACTCAAGTAAGTACCTATTTCACTTGGATTATTCATCTGGATTAAAATATTGACTCGCACCTTATTTGGATTATTTATCTGGATAACATTATTGACATTGTGTATTGTACATGGTGGTTTATGCTGGTTTGAGAAAGGATGACGGGACATTGTACACACAAAAAAAAAGTTCTTTTGGAACTAGATAGAGCTTCATGGACATGTTGGAACGGCATCCTGGGATTATAAAGGTAAGAACATATTTTGTGTCAAAAGTATAGTTGTTATATAAAAAAAATAATTAATGATTTTTTTGTGCGAGGGCAGTCTATTTGCACTCGCCGTGCAGCTCCGTCAGTACTATTGAACTCGCTACTTCGTAGCTCGTTCAATAGTACTGACGGAGCTGCACGGTTCGTGCAAATAGACATACCCTATCGAACTCAAAATCATCAACTATTTCCTTAATATTGACTGGCCTTGAGTGGTATATCAGAAATATTGCATTCGCTAGGATCATATTGCACGAGTCGAAGACGAGTGCAATATGATCCTAGCGAATGCAATATTTCTGATATATCACGAAAGAACAAGCCAGTCAATATTATTATTATTATACATACTATCCAGAGCAAAACATAAATAAACAAAAACCTACATCTTACTCCGTCTTGTTCAGTAAAGAAGACCAATGCATTGAATCTCAAATTACTGATTAAACATTTTCAACCCATGAAGGGCCATTTGCGCGTACTGAAGCAGAGGTGCGTAAACGTATTCATACGTCACAATTAGGGCTGTCACGAGCGAAGAAGATGTGGTGGATCTGTAATCGCAGTGTACAACGCGGGCAGCTGCTTTTTTCACTTGTTAAAGTCTTGACTCTTGATAGCTCTTCTGTTAATAGCTGTGTCTTCACAGCATCTGCAGGTTTTTAAAAATAATTCAAGAAAAGGAGAAGGGAGAAAAGAAAATTATTTTTTTTTGTAATCAAAATCATTCTAAATATGAAAATTACATACTGTATGATACAATCATCTGCAATACAATATGATATGATCATCTTCAATACAGTATATTATGATCATATTCAACATGTTCAATACAATGTTCAAAGTACATGACTTCTGAGCGGTTTTTAACACCGCGAGCTACTTACGTCAAAGGTTTTGTATTGTACGGATTGTATTCTTTCTACCTTTCATTGGGAACGAACAAATGTCCAATGTGTATTTTTTTTATTCGGGTTATAGCCGTTGAAATTCTAATCTTATGAAAAACTTAGATGATTTGACGAGTGCTCGTTATCTGATGTATGTCTGTGAATGGGGCTAACATCAATTGCTTCGACTTGCGAGATGATTTTGTTTCCATCACCCATTATTGAGTATTGTTTGAATACAAATTACAGATGTCGACGAGTGTCTCTCAAACCCGTGTCTAAATGGAGGTACTTGTGAAGATCTGACGGACGAGTATGCATGCAACTGTCCTCCGGGCTACAATGGAACACACTGTGAATTGGGTAACTATTTTGATGTTTTCTATTTGAACCTCGTTCTGGTATATCAAGCACCCCTGTATACTCTTTACACATATATAATGTTAACAGTTACGTTATATAATATTCGTTGAAAGATTGTTCACTGACAATCAAGTGGATATCCTGCGCTATTTAAAGAGTGGTTGTTTAAAAACATGAGTCGTAAGCTAAAGGAGATTTTTTCCTCACCTCCAGTTTACTTTAAATATTTCAACTCTATAAAGTGTGATGATGCAACAATAATTTAGGTTTCCCTGCTCAATTTCGCGTTTATGTCATTCAAATTGCTAATGGGAGCAAAGGAAATCGCGCGATTTGCGATCGTCGTAACAAATCAGCATTCGAATTCGTCTATAGTCGCTCAAATTCACTTTTGGAGCAAACGAATTTACACAATTGTCCTTCCATTTGACACAAAGAGCTTACCTTTTCATCGATGGTCATTCCAATTGGCACGTTGTTTACGCTGATGCCTCTTCTGTCATTCGAATTTGGCCGTACATTCGCGAATTCGACTGTTTATATGAACTTGCGTGTCTATACACAGAATCCTATGCGTATAAACGAATTCGATTGAACTTATTCTAAATTTGAAAGACCGAAGCCAAAGTGTGCGCGGCGAGGCGCGAATTTGAATGACCCTAAATTAATTCGATTGAAAAAAGTATGAAGTTGAGCGGTAGAACTTATAACAAAAATTCTTATGCCAACACAAAATCTTGAACACAGTGCGGAAGTAGATGGGTAACCATTATCAGGTTTAACACGAGATACAGATTATTGTTTCCTAAGATGTTGGTAAAGGCGAAATCCAGAGTTCTCCACGACTTGGATATTTTGAGCCTGGCGCGCCGGAATCTCAGAAATGAGGCTATTACAAAATCGATGTCATTCATCAAAAATGCATGAATGATGCAGATTGGCATTTGTTTGCTACGAAATTCACCATACTGAATATTTTGCAATGTGTGCCAGTATGCCAGACGTCTGCTTTAAAGCCACATAACAGTAAAATTGCATATCTTAGATATTTACACCATTTGACCCTGGTCATAAAATACAATGCCAGCCATCACACACTGAGTGTACCATCTCCACTCCCTTTTGAGCATTCCTTCCAAGTACTCATGGGTATTGAGAAGATCATTCACAGAAAGGTTTAAGGGTTTCCATTTAAAAACCTCTAATTTGTTGCTAAAATGTTGAATAGTAAATACAAAACATGCCAAGCAGTTTAGAAATATTGGATGTGTATCCTAATACAGATAAACAGAAGTCAGCATGGATGTGCATGACATGGAATCTTTAAAGGGATACGGTAATTGAATTTTGGTATAGAGGACGTTTCCAGAAGAAAAAAAATGTGAGGTAATGAACAACCGAGTGTCAAATTTGAAAGAGCATTCAATTTTAATTACAGAATAAACGGTATTTAGTTTTGATGAGAATCGGTTAAAAAACTGCTACAATATCACTAAATATATCCGATCGTAAAAGATGTGCGATACCACATTTATTCGATGATTAAAGAGGGAAAAAAACATGATGCAGTTTCACTTGCTCAAAACAAAAAAAGGTTTAAAAATAATTGTTGATGATCTGTCATTTGTTATAATTATTTTAACGAAAGATCACATGCACAATTGGTTTGAATAAAAATTGATTAAACCCAATGCGTTTTTAGGCGGCTCTATTTTGAAAGATAACTGGCGTTTAACTCAGTCGTTTGTTATACATTTCGAGCGTGGTGGAGTTATAACTTTTAGTTTGTAATGGTATGGTGCAGGTTTTGGTTACTAAAATTAAGTTTGACCAATACTGTACTATCCCTTCAAAAGCGCTGTCAAATGAAAGATAATATATTACGCTTATGATTTATGGAAAGATCATCCATAACAATTAAATGCGATTTGATTTTTGATTTCGATTTTCTTTGTTTTTTAACATAGATTTCGATGACTGCGATGGCAGCCTGTGCGGACACGGATCGTGTGTTGATGGCGCCAACCAATACACTTGTGACTGCGAGCAGGGCTGGGCTGGAGAATTCTGTACTGAAGGTACAGCATTACCATGATTACGAAAGTCGTAGTAGGGTTTTATAATAGTCTTTAGAAGATAGCGTTGGGAGGCTGGGCAGAAGAGCAATGTGCAAGCATGAACCCGTAGATAAACGACTTCAAGTTCAAATATTTCGTTAAGTATTACATACTGTATGATACAATCATCTGCAATACAATATGATATGATCATCTTCAATACAGTATATTATGATCATATTCAACATGTTCAATACAATGTTCAAAGTACATGACTTCTGAGCGGTTTTTAACACCGCGAGCTACTTACGTCAAAGGTTTTGTATTGTACGGATTGTATTCTTTCTACCTTTCATTGGGAACGAACACATGTCCAATGTGTATTTTTTATTCGGGTTATAGCCGTTGAAATTCTAATCTTATGAAAAACTTAGATGATTTGACGAGTGCTCGTTATCTGATGTATGTCTGTGAATGGGGCTAACATCAATTGCTTCGACTTGCGAGATGATTTTGTTTCCATCACCCATTATTGAGTATTGTTTGAATACAAATTACAGATGTCGACGAGTGTCTCTCAAACCCCTGTCTAAATGGAGGTACTTGTGAAGATCTGACGGACGAGTATGCATGCAACTGTCCTCCGGGCTACAATGGAACACACTGTGAATTGGGTAACTATTTTGATGTTTTCTATTTGAACCTCGTTCTGGTATATCAGGCACCCCTGTATACTCTTTACACATATATAATGTTAACAGTTACGTTATATAATATTCGTTGAAAGATTGTTCACTGACAATCAAGTGGATATCCTAAGCTATTTAAAGGGTGGTTGTTTAAAAACATGAGTCGTAAGCTAAAGGAGATTTTTTCCTCACCTCCAGTTTACTTTAAATATTTCAACTCTATAAAGTGTGATGATGCAACAATAATATAGGTTTCCCTGCTCAATTTCGCGTTTATGTCATTCAAATTGCTAATGGGAGCAAAGGAAATCGCGCGATTTGCGATCGCCGTAACAAATCAGCATTCGAATTCGTCTATAGTCGCTCAAATTCACTTTTGGAGCAAACAAATTTACACGATTGTCCTTCCATTTGACACAAAGAGCTTACCTTTTCATCGATGGTCATTCCAATTGGCACGTTGTTTACGCTGATGCCTCTTCGGTCATTCGAATTTGGCCGTACATTCGCGAATTCGACTGTTTATATGACCTTGCGTGTCTATACACAGAATCCTATGCGTATACACGAATTCGATTGAACTTATTCTAAATTTGAAAGACCGAAGCCAAAGTGTGCGCGGCGAGGCGCGAATTTGAATGACCCTAAATTAATTCGATTGAAAAAAAGTATGAAGTTGAGCGGTAGAACTTATACCAAAAATTCTTATGCCAACACAAAATCTTGAACACAGTGCGGAAGTAGATGGGTAACCATTATAAGGCTTAACACGAGATACAGATTAATGTTTCCTAAGATGTTGGTAAAGGCGAAATCCAAAGTTCTCCACGACTTGGATATTTTGAGCCTGGCGCGCCGGAATCTCAGAAATGAGGCTATTACAAAATCGATGTCATTCATCAAAAATGCATGAATGATGCAGATTGGCATTTGTTTGCTACGAAATTCACCATACTGAATATTTTGCAATGTGTGCCAGTATGCCAGACGTCTGCTTTAAAGCCACATAACAGTACTGGGAAACGCCCCACACCGAAAACATGACAAAATGTGCTTTCATCACCTACATGTACCCCGTGAAATAATTTATCATAATGTAGAAGTTAATGCAAATATTTTGACAATAACTGCTTTGAATTTGACTAATTGAGCATCTACATGTTCGAAATAAAACAATCTTTGATACAGTTCAATTCAACCCAGTGCGGAGCCGCGAATACGCTGAGTGCAAAAGATTATGCTTGCGCCCTCGTACACGGTATGCGGGCTTGGCGGTAAATCCAGCCCAGCACATATGCGAACGGGCGTTGAATTTCGGTCAAATTTCAGTGGCGTGCATTAAGTTTCCTCTGATATTTCTGCATTTAACGATACTAAAGTTCGGATTTTACTACACAAGCCCTTCTTATTCTTATTCAACAGAACTGATCAATTAGTTTGGCCAATATAGATGTTTTCGGTAACTTTCCCAAAAATGTTATTTAGCTTTAAGGGGATCTAGTAACATTAACCAAATCCACCAAAAAATACCTTGAACTCTAGTGGTTTTGTATATTTATTTTTTATTTTTTAAGGAGAAGCATAGCACGGATTTCATTTTGTTCGTATATCTCTTTCGTTTAAAAGATTATTGCGATTGAAGTATTCTGATTTCTTTAATTATCCACTGGAAAGTTATTACTGTGTTCAAAGTCAGTTCTATGAGTTAGCTTATATATCACGTGGCATTTTCGCTCATTACTCGGCCATATAACATCCATTTAACGTGAAATGTTCACACATTACTAAGTGGACATATCAGATCACGAAAATACACATTTAATCAACCATGCATCACTTTTGCACATGTCAACAACGTTACTAGATACATTTCTTGTAGATTTGTGCGTTTAGTATGCCATTGACCATGTTGACCTGCGTCTGGTTGGAAACATAAAATATATTGGGTTCCCGTTACAAAACTTTGGTATGATCTGACCTCATATGGCTTTTCCAAAACAATAGCAAATTTAAGGAATTCATAGCTGTGATCATGGGAACTGCACCGATCATAGCAAGCCAATTTGTTATATCATTTCCAGATATCAATGATTGTACAAGCAACCCCTGTGATCATGGAAACTGCACCGATGGCCCGGACAGTTTCTCCTGTGTCTGCAATCCTGGATGGGACGGCGACCTCTGTAACATCAGTATAGGTGAACTCTTAACTCTCATTTAGTGATACAAACGATGTTGCTGATTTTAGATATTTGGAAAATATCACCCATCAAATGTATATATTTATATTTCAAAAGTGTCTTTGACTTTATAGTTACTTTGACAGTAATGTGTAAATCATAATTAATATGATATCATTTTTCTTTTAGAGGAGCATGTGTTAAAAAAGTATAAATATTTAACTTCCTGATCCAATGTGATTTCTGATTGATATTTAGATTTGTGTATAAACATACCAGAAATGCATGATCGCAAAGAGAAAAAAAAATAGCTTTATTAGTTACTATTGTTTCAAAAATTATCTAGATATCGATGGATGTGCAAGCAACCCTTGTGGACATGGCAACTGTAGCAATGGCCAGGACAGTTTCTCCTGTGACTGCGATCCCGGATGGGGCGGCGACCTCTGCAACATCAGTATAGGTGAACTCTTTAACTCTCATTTAGTGATACAAACGATGTTGCTGATTTTAGATATTTGGAAAATATCACCCATCAAATGTATATATTTATATTTCAAAAGTGTCTTTGACTTAGTTACTTTGACAGTAATGTGTAAATCATAATTAATATGATATTATTTTTCTTTTAGAGGAGCATGTGTTAAAAAAGTATAAATATTTAACTTCCTGATCCAATGTGATTTCTGATTGATATTTAGATTTGTGTATAAACATACCAGAAATGCATGATCGCAAAGAGAAAAAAAAATAGCTTTATTAGTTACTATTGTTTCAAAAATTATCTAGATATCGATGGATGTGCAAGCAACCCTTGTGGACATGGCAACTGTAGCAATGGCCAGGACAGTTTCTCCTGTGACTGCGATCCCGGATGGGGCGGTGACTTCTGCAACATCAGAAACTCAGTTCTGATTTACTTATTTTGTTTTATGTTCAACATTTTAATTGAAATACATTTCGAACAAGTTTAACGTGTCACTTATGAACGTGCTATTGACTTTGACAGTGATGTATAGATCACAACTATTGATACGTTTTTAAATTTGGTGTTGGGATATGTGTTAGAAATATTATAATTATTTATTTAAAAGAATATTATAGAAAAGACAACTAGTGTACTCATTCTAATTGATAGAGTCAATACTATTGTCATCTATTGCGCTTTCCAGATTTCCTTGGATGTTCAAGCAACCCCTGTGATCACGGAAACTGTACCAATGACCAGTGCCCATATTCATTAAACCCCGATAAGCTAGTTGGTTGATCAAATTACAATTTCGATGTCCGCTAGGCTTAGCTGGTATTCACAAAAGGCCAATAGGCTAAATTCGCTATCGTAGTCAAGGCCTGGCCTCGCATGACAAACCATCTGTCTAAATTCCACAAGCATTTGGTATTCCACGACATTGTTAGTCGAAATGCGAACAATTACAACAATAGATCTGCGGTGCCGACTAAACGCATTGAAATGTGTGGGACCTTCTGTATAGAGCTTTGTTGGACTTACAACAAAGACGTGAAGTTGAATGACGACCTAAAGCCTAGTGCCCACTATACGATCTGCGCTTGCGATCTAGCCCGAGTTGCTAGCGATCTCGGTTCGATGTGATCGCACCAGTTCGCCGCGAGTCAGCTCGATCTCATTGCGTACGCGATATTTTCGGTGCCCACTATGCGATCTCACGGCGACTTCCCCTGAGAAATGCATTGTCCCTATTTCCACGCATGCGTGCATGGTTGATGATTATAGCCAGATGTTGTTCGCTCTTGCTTGTCTAGACAGCATAATCAGCTTTGCGAGTTTTGTTTATAAACCCAGTGCCCACTTTGCGATCTGCGCCTAGCCATCTAGAGCGATCTTGCCCGAAAAGGAGTGATCCCCTGAGATCTGTGGTTAAGTCGCAAAGTGGGCACCAATGGCCGCACCAGTTCGCTGTTACTCGCGTCCGCAAGGGTGGTGTCGGATGCGGTCGCCAGGGTTTGGACATGTTAACAAATTTCGTTTTCGATTGCATGTCGGGCGGGATCGCACAAATGGCAAGCCGTTTGAACAATTATTCATATTTCCTGATAACAAGAATTCAATCCTTGATATAAAAGAATTCTGTTTTTATATATCAATAATTAAATTCTTGATATCAAGAAATAAATTAATGATATCCAGAATTCGATTTCTTGATATCAAGAATTCGATTTCTTGATATCAAGAATTGATTTCTTTAAATCAAGAATTACCATTGGTTAACAACAGAAAATGATTTCTTTATATCAAGAATTCGATGTTCAGTTATGCGAAACTGCTTTACAAAGGCGCCCTGCGAGAATCAATAATTCTCTTCTTGATATCAAGAAATTATTTGTTGTTGTGAAACAATGGTAATTCTTGATATCAAGAAAAGGAAATACATGTTAAAACGGCTAGCCATGCCTGGCCATGCTCACATATTCAACCCATTCCAACAAATTCAAATCAAACAAGCATGAATTCCTGACTATTGTATTCCTCGACAATGCGTGGAAATGGGGCCAAGGCATGACCCCGAAGAAGTCACACTGAATAGATCGAGTGCACATTGGAATCGGGCTGACTCACTACGAACTGATGTGATTCCAAGGTCGCTAGCCCAATGCCCACTATGCGATCTTGCCCGAATAGGATCGATCCCCTGAGATCTGTGTTAAGTCGCAAAGTGGGCACCAATGGCCGCAGCAGATCGCCGCGAATGCGATCGAGACCGATCTGGTCGCCAGATTTTTGAACATGTCAAAACCCCGGCGACCGCAACCGACACCACCCTTGCGGACGCGAGTTACAGCGATCTGGTGCGGCCACTGGACAGCTGCCCACTTTGCGACTTAACCACAGATCTCAGGGGGTCGCTCCTATTCAAGATCGCTATAGATCGCTAAGCCGAGATCGCATAGTGGGCATTGGGCTTAACACCCAGCTAAATTTGTCTTATTCACCAAAGCCAGATTTTAGCGACAACTGGACCAAAAATTTAGAGGTACTCTGTTGTACCCCTAAATTGCTAGCAAGTAACAATCTGCCCAGTTTTTGTCACTGCGTACGTGAAGCGCGATCGTGAATATGGCACGGAGAATATTCGAGTGAATTGAAGGGCAATGCAACTCAAGAATAGAGTTTATCCTACTGTATACATCGTAATATGCCTGTTTATTATATGTAACATTACTCCGACTCACATTTCTGCTTTGGAATAAATATGTGAAAACTCTATCGGGTATACCACTATTCACGCGAACACTGGAGGCCGCCATTATTAGGTTTGTGCAGACTACGGTCAATGATATGCACTAATGCATTTCAATAGCACCAATTCAAACCATTGTCTGAATACTTGTAGATGCTTTGAAATCAGTGAAAAGCTTCTTGTTCGGCCCTAAGCACATACGTCAGAGTTTGCAAAGCATGTCGGGTAATTACAAGAACATGGCCGCTCCCATCATCTTTTGCCGCCGTAAGAATTAGTAAAATGTGGGTATGTTCACGTAAGGATTTCATGGATCCAGGAGGCTAAAATTGCCAAGTTACATGTATATCAAATCAAATGCGAAATGCGAAATGCGATTTTTTTTTTTTTTTTTTTTTTATATTTTGCTAAGGGGGGGTTTGACCCAATGACGATGCGGAGCATCGTCCACGAGCCGCGTAGCGGCGAGGCGATTTTTGGGGGCTATTTTGCTAAGGGGGGGGGGGGGGGGGTTTGACCCAATGACAATACGGATACTGTGTGGGTCTGGAAACAATGATGGCGTTTATCTATGCACATCACATTTTCACTTGGCAGCCCAAGAGGGGGGGGGGGGGGGGTTAAACCCATGATGGCGTTTGTCTATGCACATCACATTTTCACTTGGCAGCCCAAGGGGGGGTTTAAACCCCCTAACCCCCCCCCCCCCCCCCCCCCCCCCCCGTAGATCCGCGCCTGGGGGGTGGGTGTGGGAGGGGGTGTCCCCCCTCCCACGGTAGGAAGCTTTTGCATTTTGGGGCTTGAAATGATGCAATCTGGAGCATACCTAAGGCATCAATTTCACGTTTTATAAACTTGTTTCTGAGTTACCGTGTTATAGATAAACACAATTAATGAAATCAAGTTTGCAGAAAACCAAAGGGCGGATCGCACTTCTTTTGCTTATGGAGGAATGAGTAAGGACTTTCTAACATAAGACATACGATATAAGAAACTATACACATCAGTCACATACACAACTGGATGCTCAAAGTAACCACACAATGGCACACAATGAGATGAAGAGTTTTCATTTAAACATAAACCACATGTTATGCATTTATTATGTATTACAAGTAAGTGACTACATGCCAAGTAGTATGTAAGTCAATGCATTACTGTGCCTGATATATGATTTGTTCATTTTATTATGTGAATACAATACGCTATGCAGGGGATGGTGTGAAATAAAGGCAGAAAGAAAAGCTCATAGGACATAGAGATTAGATCCATGGAATATAACATATTAATTGGTTTATATACAATACATATACAATTAAAAGGTAGAATAAAAGTACAAAATACAGGTTAAAAGATTACCATTTAGGATTTAAAGAACCCCTTATCGACAAACAAACTAATAATCAGATTTCTTTTGAAATAATTATCTGTTTTTTTTTTTTTACCCTCCCAAATATTGGGGGGGGGGGGATGATAATACAGGCCATCCCCCCCCCCCCACCTCAAATATTGGGGGGGGGGGGATATATCCCCCCATCCCCCCCCCCCCCCCCACCCCCATGATCGACGCAATATTTGCATGAGGTGAAAGATGGAATGTTACATTCAACGAGGCGAAGCCGAGTTGAATGGAACATTCCATCTTTCACCGAATGAAAATATTCGTACCATTGTACGAATGGAAAAACATTGATTATTTGTTTTATATGACACCTAAGTGTAAAAACTTACATAGATCCTGTCGATTAAATCGTCCAAAGCGGCATCCGTTAGCGAAACAAATCCCGGTTCTGCAGCCATGCTGTGTAAAAAGTACTGTGGAAACTTCCAAGCGCAATGCACAGCGCGCTGCCTTGCATCAAAGACGCTTAATGGAAAGACCGACCACTGTACAATTATCCTGTACAAAGTGAACGGGCAGAGCGCGATGTACACAATTAACACGCACTTTGATACGCAGGCTATTCATTATGACGTCACAATAACAATGTTTACATCGCCTCACTAAAAATAATTTCAAGAACACGTGATAAAGTTTGATGACCCCAAATTTGCATATCGCGCGTGAAATTTGTTTTGCGCACTTGGATGCGCGTACAATAATAAATAATTAAATAAGGACAGTGCGCGGCCTGAGCGCGCTATAACATTAAAATACGCGAGTAGCCATTGCCATTTATTTTTTCTCTACACGGTAAGATCTTTAAATTTCAAAAATATATTT
>JBAMJV010012540.1:0-63424 GCA_037951105.1 Echinarachnius parma
TCCTCCTCAGTGGCGTAGCTACGGGGGGCACGGGGGGGGGGGGGGGGCCTGTGCCCCCCAATAATCGTGAAAAAACAATAGAAAACATAAGGGGCCATTTTTTGAAAAAACAAAGAAATACATAAGGTGTGCCCCCCCCCCCCCCCCCAATAATTCTGCGTGCCCCCCCCAATCAGTCCGACCACGCTACGCCACTGCTCCTCCTCCTCCGAAAGCTCCTCTTCCTCGGCTCCCAGAGTCCCACTCCTCAACCTTCTTCTAACGCTCCTCCTCTTCCCCCTCTTCCTCCTATAACGCTACTCCTCCACCTCAACCAGGCGCCTCCCCATCCTCGTCCTCCGCCCGCTACTCCTCCCCGTCCTCTTCCTCCTCCTCCTTCTCCTTCTACTCCTTCTCATCCTCCTCTCCTCCTAACGCTCCTCCTCTATCTCTTCCTACTCCCCCTCATCCTCCCTGTGAGGTATCTTGGGGCGGCTGGGTATAAACAAAGTTTGTGTTACAGTTTGGGTTGGGATGGGGTCTGATCTCCCAATTCCGATGCTTAAAGTTTGCTACTTCCTTCCCTCCGATTCTTCCTCCTCCTCCGTCCTTCTCCTCTACCTCCGCTTCTTATAATTCCCGTTGTTTTTCCTTTTCCAATTTCTCCATTATATCACTTCCTTCTCTCCCCGCACTCTTTCTTTCTCCTTCTCACCGTCCAAGTTCCTCTTCCTCCTCCTCCTCCTCCTTCTAACACACCTCCTCCCCACTCCAACTCCTAAACTGCATGGCCTTGACTCAGTCCTCCTCCTCCTCCATCAGGCTCCTCCCTTAATTCCTCTTCCTCCTCTCGCCCTTTTCTCTCCGCCCTCCTCCTCCTCCTAACACCCCTTCTCTTCCTCATCCCCCTCCTCCTTCTCCATCCGCTCCTCTATAAGTTAGGGCGGCTTGGTTCTTTGCATTCTGCAAAGTGGCACGTGTTTGATGATGACGTCACCGCCTAAGATAAGACGTAAACAACTCCGAGACTGACGACAAGGAAGATAGTGTTCTGTGAGAAAAGTGAGTGTGTATTACTAGACCTATTTGGTGAATTAGTATAAATAATATTATTGTGACGTTACGTGGGGATAATTGTTTTTCTCTGTATTGCATTAATGAAAGAACATGTACCTCAAACGTGGCGAAACTTCGTTAGTTCCGGGTATATCAAATCTAAATGTAGTCGGTAGTCCCACATACGTAAATTCGCGTTAGTATCATGTATGTGTTAACAATGAATGACCGAGTTGAGAGTCTTCATTTTCGAGGGATGATTAATGAACATTGGGCAAAATGTCTCAACTTTCACGAAATTAGCCTACTGAGGTGTTAGGCATATGTTTTGGAGCGCAACTAGAGGCAGCGCGCATGTCAATGAATTGAAATGAAAATACTCGACAGTCGATATAATTACAAATTACAATCTCAATCAATGGCATCCCCATGCATGCATGTGTGAGTAGGGGGTGTATGTATGTAATTTTGTAAATGAAAGCGTATTGATTTGAGTTGAAATTGCATGAAGAATACAGAAATGAATATGAGCATGATATTGATAAAACGGTACATTGCCATTGAACAATAACAACATGCGAAGAATAACTTGACGTGAATGAGTGTGCACAGTTAATTTTCTCTCTGAAGATGTTGCAAGTGCATAATGATGCGAGATAAAATGCTGTGCAAGAGAGGGGCTCAATGTTATGTTGGTTATGACTTTGGTTGAGGTTAGGGGTCATCTACAAAGTACGTACGCACTTTTTTGTCCGAAATTGACCCCCCCTCCCCCCTAGCTGTACGCACTTTTTTTGCATGTGGTTGAATACAGCGTACGCTCAGCGTGAACCCCTCCCCCCTCCGCCCCACCCCCCTCCTCTTGTTCGTACGTACTTTGTAGATGGCCCCTTACTGAAGAGCCGAGAAGATAATGCTCATACTCGCGATGTTGATGTCTTGATGACAAAGATGACCATGTTCCACTTCCAGTTCCAGGTCAAGGAGACCATGCTTTGGGGGGCTGGGTTGAAAACCAAAGCGAGCGAATCAAGCTGAATGATTAAATAATGCTGAATGATTAAATAATGCAGACATTGAAACTGGACTACATGGTGAGGCGTGTTCTCGGTGTAGGAGGTTAGACGACGGGTGATGTGATGCCTAAGCTACGGGCCCATCGGAGACGGCAGGGCTGAAGTTGAACTTGAAGGATACCATACCATATCATGGTGCATGGCATGAGGAAAAATCGGACCAGAAAGTAGGGCACGGTCGAAGTTGGTTATAAACATGAAGTACTGTAACCGTTTACAACTATGAAAGAAATGGGGGCGAGGCTTTAGAGCATCCTAAAGCATTCTATGTGCTTTTTAATGTGCACCTAGTGGCAGCGTGCATCTCAATGATATAGGCATTCCTATGCAAAATGTACACGTTTGGTAATACAGTTTTGAGTTGAGGTGGAGGTTCCCTTTTTGGAGGGTTTAGAAAGTTTATTTATTTTGTTTTATTATTCACAATTTCGAAGAACTTACAGCAGATAGATTTTATTTGAGTTTATGCAGCTGCTAGTATGTTTTTCACCTTTAGTTATTGCATTTAATGATGTTTCTTTCTCCCTCTTTTTTTCTTAATGACAGGTTCTTGGCTGCTGTAAGGATATTTGAAGATGGGAGTCAGGGGACTTTTCGGTTACATCGAGAGGTCTTGTCCCAAGGCACTTGAAGATGTGGATCTCCATAGACTTGGTGCTGAGTACTACAGGAAATACAGCACCAGACCTGTTCTCTTGCTTGATGCCAATAACTACCTCACAGACATCGGTGGAAAACAGGATTTTGCCTTTGGGGGTCAGTGGATTCAGCACTTGCAAAAACTGAAAAAATTTGTATCTGCGTTTCGTGATGCCGGGTTCGAATTAAAGTTTATGTTCGATGGAGTCGTAGAGGAGAAGAAGTTTGATACATGGAGAGAGAGGAGGATGGCAGAACAGGAGAAGGTGAAAAATATCTTTGACCACATCAGAAGCACTGGAAAACATCCACCAGATAATATGTTTCACCCCCCTCCTAGCGTGAGCTCCTTCACCCGACTGGCTTTGAAGAGCCTAGGCATCTCCGTGCTCAACTCTTCCATTGAGCTCGACCGTGAGTGTTACCTGTACTGCAAGGAGAACCCTTCCTGCTATGGTGTCATCAGCAGAGATACTGATTTCATGATCTATGACATGCCAGCAGTTTTCTTGCTGACGTACGAAGGTGAACGCATCAAGCGAATGCAGTTGTTCAAGAGAGATGTACTGTGTCGCCGTCTTAGCTTGGATTCCAAATTTCTTCCCCTCTTTGCCTGCCTCGTTGGCTGTGACACAGTGAGCTTTGACACGCTAAAAAAGTTTCATGGCTGGTTGACAAAGGGCGAGTGGGACCGCAAAGTCCCATTTGTTGCTAAATTCATCATGTCGCCTTCATTACAGCTCAGAGATTTGTCGAGAAGCTCCATGGACAGGGTGGCCAGTCGGGTCAATAAATCTCTAGGCAATGGCCGTCTCTACGAGTGTGTCCAAGAATATGCCTGTGACAGTCCGGAGCAAGCAGACAGCAGCGAACCACCTGTGCTGAGGAAGATCAAGTCCTACCATTCCGAGCTGAAGATAACAGACACGGTCCTCCAGGCCATCACTCTCCGTCAGTATTACTGCAGTGTGACAATTGAGGATGATACTGACGTCTCCATGCCTTCATCTGGACTGGTCTATCGTCCAGTAAGACAGCTCATATATGGACTCCTCCTCGCCCCTGGGGAGCCTGTGAGAGAGATGTGTCCACATGCTGGAAATCCCCAGATAAATCCTGAAACTGTGCAAGGATTCCCCTTGCAACTGGAAATGGGTAAGCCCAATTTATATATACAATGCTGTTTAATATAATTTGCATAATCCCAGGAAGATGTCACCAGTCTGTGATATACTGAAAGAATGTGCTGAATTTTCCTCTCACCCCTTGCTTCCATGTGAACAAACATTCAGTGTGTAATAACTTATTGCAATATGACATTATGTTTGCTTAAAGAAAGCACTAGCTCATTTGAATTGGTAGTTAGTGAGTCACATCTAGTTATTAATTCTGAATATTGGGGTGAACATAGTGCCAAGCTCACATTTTTGCGAGTTACAATACACCCAAATGCTCATTAAAATGTGGTTGATGCAATCATACAAACAATTTGATTTTGATTCAGTAGTCTTAACTTAATTGGGTAGGCTTTTGCAAGCCATGTAAATAATGTTACCCATTTGAGACCGATTAAAGTGATCCATTAACCTCTTTACTTTGCAATTAAATAGAATGCACATACATGTACATGTACAGGGGATCAATGTAGGTTCAGCGAAGTGAAAATCTGGCCTGAAAGCAATTAATATTTTGTATACAAAGTTTACTGGGGAATCTACTAACAATACTGCACTAAACTTGTAATAAAATGTAAAGTAGACATTTTGAGGGGGACAAATTGTAGATGAAGATGGATCAGCCTCACTCTTTTAAAATGAACCATTAATTTGGCACAAAAAGGGCAAAATATATATTTTTCTAGCAAATAATAATGACTTACCTCGGAACCTGCGAAACTCAGCTGACGTCTCTGAACGTCTCACGGTAACCATAAAAATTAGGTTCCCGTAGTCAAGGGCTTAACTTGGTCAAATTCATTCAAAATCACTTGGAACTAACACTTCTCTTGTACCTTGTTGTTTGGCTTACTGTACCAGAAGAATGAAATAGGTTTTAATTTTCTAAATGTCTTTCTAATTATAGAGATATTAGCGAAATCTACTGTATTATTTTGCAGCTTCTCAGCCAACGATTAATGATCTGTGGGCGGAGGACACAGACGATGTTAAAAAACTTCGGAAGAAGGTGTTCTTCACCTGCCTCTCCTCCAGTCAGCTCTATAAATCTGTCAACCCGGATGCGATCCCTCGCCATTTCGTCCTCTGCTGCATCCTCCATTACCTCCTCCTGTGGACCCATCCATCAACCCTGAGGCCATTTGATGTCGATGCGGTCATATCCCAGGCCATTTGTTTGCAGGACCACCGTGTAGACACGCTGAGACAGCTCGAAGTAAGTAATTTTGTAGAACTTGAACAAAATAATAAATAATATAATTTATGTCTCGCAAGTCTCTATGCACTGTAAGAACATGAAAGGGAAAGATAGATGTAAAATCTTTAAATTTGAAGGCATCTTGCACAGTATAATAGGATGCTACATAAAGATGCCTGATTATTTTCTTTAAATTGTTGGTACATTCAATACATCCTGACAAAACCTTCTTCACACAGTAATTCAAAACAATTCCACACATTTCAGTGAGTCACAATTTACAAACTCAAACTTTGGTTAGTAATGTTACAAAAAAAGGACATGGAAAAATTATTTCTCGTAAACAGGAGTCATCTGAAATAAATTTGTATCATTCCACCATTGACAGTGTCTTGGCAAGTGATGTGATGTATCAAATATTGAAATATGTCTCTTTGGTTTGAGTAGAAACAACAAAAACCAGGTTAGTAACGTTACGGTTAGTAACGTTACAGTTTGTCCGTCCAAATTAAAATGATGTTTTTAGCATGAATATGCATTTCAAATTCATTGGTTGGTGTAATATGAAGTGTTTACAGTATCCAAAAGAAAAAAATGAAAAAGAAATGATACATTTCTTTAAAATCCTATAAACTGTGTTTAAAGGGGTAGTACAGTTTTGGTAAGGCTAATCTTTAGTAACCAAACCTGGACAGTAACATTATAAAACTAATAGTTAACTCCACCGTGCTCGAAAGGTATACAAAATTACAAACGACTAAGTAAAAAGCCTGTAATCATTCAAAAAGAGTCATTAAAACACAAGAGGGCGCTCTCTAAAAAGGCATTGGTTTCAACCATTTTTCATACACAGTTATGCATGTGATGTTTTATTGAAATAATTATTAAATAGAGAGATCATCAACAAATATTTAAAAAACGCTTTTGAATTTGTTTGAAAAAGTGCAAGCATTTTTTAAATTTTTTGAAAAAATCATCTAATTATTTGGGCCCCAAATAATTAGAAGATCAGATATATTTATTGATATTTCAGCCGTTTCTGAGCCGATTTTGACCAAATAAAGTTTATTCTGCCATTAAAATTGCACGTTCTCTCAAATTCGACTTTCAGTTTTTAATTACCTCACAAAAAAATTGTGATGTGCAGCGCCCTCTCTACCAAAACTAAACTACCCCTTTAAAGCATGTTACGGTTAGTAACGTTACAGTTTGTCCGTCCAAATTAAAATGATGTTTTTAGCATGAATATGCATTTCAAATTCATAGAGGAGACACTGGCTGGTACAATATGAAGTGTTTACAGTATCAAAAAGAAAAAAATGAAAAAGAAATTATACATTTCTTTAAAATCCTATAATCTGTGTTTAAAGAATGTGTAGACCCACATGTGCCATTTCATGCATATTTCTGTTTCTGCGTAAGGAGGACACGACAGTGTGATTTAAAGTGGACCACCAGGCAAAGAACAACACATTATTATATGTTTTGGACTTTTGGTACTGTTTTGTGATATCAAATAGATACCCAACATTTTGCAAAGGGTTTTGTAATTCATAATCAAAGCAATTAATTTCCACCACTTACGGAACCACTGCTATTTCCTGGTTCCATACGGGCCAACCATTTGCGAGTGCGCCAATGCTATTCACGCATACGTTTGTAGACAATAGATTCCCGGGCGATTCATTCGCTCTGCACACATCGCAATTCACCGCACACATCGCAGTCTTCGCAAATGGGATTCCAACAGGATTTGAACCCGAGACCTCCGGATTGCTAGACCGGTGCTCTACCGACTGAGCTATAGAAAACTCTAGATGGTGCTCGTCCCTGAATTACAAAAAGCTGTATCGCTTCGGTGATCCCTCGCATATCCCCAAGTTGATTTGTTTCCTTCGGGTTTATGTCGGGTTATAATAGCTTCTGACCATTATGGCAATGAGAATTAAGGGGTTTCAGGGACGAGCACCGTCTAGGGTTTTCTATAGCTCAGTCGCTAGAGCACCGGTATAGCAATCCGGAGGTCTCGGGTTCGAATCCTGTTGGAATCCCATTTTCTTTGCCTTCTTTTAATCACAATATATTTCTGGTCAGTTTCCCTATATGTTTGAATTATATGTTAAAAATATGTTAGAATTTAGCATGAGAAAGCTATATGTATATTGCATGTGTGAAAATATAATTATTTAAAAGATACCTTAAAGGGAAATGAAACCCAAGCAAAATGTTGCTTTCATAGTCTTGAAGAGATTAAGAAGAACAATCTCTGAAAGTTAGAGCATAATCGGGTAAGAAACAATAAAACTACGGCTCTTTGAAGATGTCCATTTATTCCTATAGGGAACTCAAATTGGCAACGCACTCTGATACGTGTGTGGACAACTCCCCATATGTTTTGTACACAAATGTTCCCATTTTTACAGTTTTCTTCATAGTCGCATTTTTCCATTTCCCCAACTCATATGTTATGTATAAAAGCATTCTACAAAACATATGTTGAACTCGAACGAAGGGTAAACGTACATTTTGAGAAAATTGAACAAAACTGAAATTTTGTGTACAAAATGTATGGGGAGTTGTCCACAACTTTGCCAGAGTGCGTTGCCAATTTGAGTCACTCAAAGAAATACATGGCTCTTTTCAAAGAGCCATAGTTTTCTTATTTCTTGACCGATTGTGCTCAAATTTTCAGAGACTATTCATTATATTTAGTGTCTTATAGTGCATACAACAATTTGTCTGGATTTCATTGTCCTTTAATTTGTGTTACCTCAATTGCTTTGTACCAGCTTTGGAAAATAGCATTATAAGATTATTATTGTTAAATTTGTATAACTTTAGTCATTATATTAGAATTATGATTGTAGTTGTTGTAGTAGTATTATCTTAATAGTTAATTAGTTAGACGCAGTAGAAATATATACCTAGTGTCATTGTCAGATTGATTTTATGTGTAAAACAGGTGGATACTGTGAATCCGAGGGCCGTGCACCTGGCCACCATTGTGGTGCGAGGGTTCAAGACTGTCTGTGATCTCAACTCTGCCTGCTGTCTCCCCTTTAAGATGAAACCGCTGTTGCCACACCATTCGTTTGACGGTAAACTGTTCCATGTCAAGTACCTAGCAGCACATAGCAGGAAGTCAGCAGCAGAGTTATGTGAGCAGCGTCCTGTATGTGACCTTCGGGTGAGTGCAATGATGTATTGTAGAGTAAAGTAGAGTATTGTATGTAAAGCTTATGTGCACCTATTACTGGTAGCATGGCGGGAATGCTCCCTTGGGAGTGAAGAAACTATTCAACATCAAGTACATAGCAGCAAATAGTGGGCAGTCAGCAGCGCAGTTATGCGACAGTTATGCAACCGCAGGGTGAGTGTAGGAATGTATTGTAGGAAACAAGGTTGTGTGTAAAGCATGTATACTTCATATAGGAAGCCTGCTGGCTGGAATGCTTCCCAGGGAGTGGAGAAACTATTCCATGTCAAGCAACAAGTAGCGGGCACTTTTGTGATCATCGGGTGAGTGCAATGATTTATTGTAGGAACTGAGGGTTTGTGTAAAGCATGTGTGCACCTGTTGCCAGTAGCCTGGCTGGAATACTCCCTAGGGAGTGGAGAAACTGTTCCACCTCAAGTACCTAGCAGTGGACAGTTATGTGACCATCAGGTGAGTGTACTGGTATATTGTAGTAACCAAGAGTGTGTGTAAAGCATGTATGCACCTCTTGTAGGTAGCCAGCTGGCTGGTATACTCCCCAGGTAGTGGAGGAAATGCACATTAATTGCCGGGATTGATTGCAGGTGTGTATCAGATGTCAAAAGTAATATATTAGACACAGTGGGAGAAGAGTGCAAAAGCACTGTACATACTATCCTGGACAATTGTTATTCAGTCAATTTAAATTTGACTTGAAATTTTGTTGTGTTTCCTAGTACGGCGTTTGTCCCTGAAACCCCTAAATTTTCATTGCTCATGTTAAAATCTGACAGTTTTAAAGGGATAGTTGAGTTTCGGTATAAAGGGCGCTGCACAAATTTTTTTTTTTTGTGAGGTAATGAAAAACTAAGTGTCAAATTTGAAAGAGCATACAATTTTAATGATAGAATTAACTTTATTTGATCCAAATCTGTTCAGAAACAGCTGAAATATCAATAAATATATTCCATCAGAATAAACCTGGGGCCCCAGGTTTATTCTTTGCGTAGATACTTTAAGAAAAAAAATGCTTACACTTTTCAAAAATTAACACAAGATGTTTTTAAATAGTTGTTGATAATCTCTCTATTTAATCATTATTTTAACATTTACATCACATGCACAATTTTTTATTAAAAATAGTTGAAACCAATGAGTTTTTAGAGAGCGCCCTCTTGAATTTTAACGACTCTTTTTGAATGATAACAGGCTTTTTACTTAGTTATTTGTAGTTTTTTATACCTTTCAAGCATGGTGGAGTTATAACTATTAGTTTGTAATGTAATGGTGCAGGTTTTGGGTCCCAAAATTCAATTTGACCAAAACTGTACTCTTTTTAACAAAACTCAACTATCCCTTTAATTCAATGATGATAAAGGGTAGAAAACATATAAATAGCTAAGTTACAAGGCTGTTTTCATTTTTTTTAAACAGTTAACACAACAGGGCACCCTCCAGACACCAAGAGTTTCAATCATTTTATATTAAAAATGTAAATATGATGTTTGATTAAAATAATTATTCAATCTAGAGAGATTATACCTATTGTGTTTTTCGTTTTTGAGAATTTCTATTAATTTTTTCCATTCTGTATGATAATGGGAATGTATTGATAATGGGAATGTATTGATTTGTACTATTTGTTAATATTGTTTTATTATCCAAAAATGCAGTTCATACAATAACAACAACAACAAATCAAAAACAAAAACAGCATTGTTACAATATTTATCTTTGAGGTTTCCGATGAGATCTCGGGATAAACACTAGAAGGTCGGTCATGGCCACAATTGACAGTCAATCAGATGATTTTTCTCATGCATTCAGTATTATACATGTACATATATGTGGTAATTTCCCAAAGTCAAAACTCACACGGTCGAAAAACGATTCCAAAAGTTTGTGTTATTATTACTTCCCAATAGCTTCCTGTGTTTCTTGATCGGTGGACAAATACTTCCTTTCTCATCGTTTCGTTGTTTGTAGTATAAATAGATCGACGTCCCATAATGAAAATTGCTCCGTAATAACCCTGCAAATGGTTCTCACCATACTATGAACGCATTAGGATAGTAGAATGGTATTTTGAGCCTAATTAAGCCTAATTAAAAAAAACAATTAAAAAATAAATCAGATTTTTTCCCTGTTTGGTTCTCCATTCACAACTACAATGAATGTGTACTTTCTGTTTTGCTTCAGATCTTATCAGTTTCCGATTGTGTAAGTAGCTCCTGAAAAGAATAGGGGATTGTATCTCGCTGTCATGAGAAAAGATTCGCATCAAGATAACTGTGGTCTGTGGCAAAACAACTCTTTCATTTTAATCCTTATTTGTCACTTCTTTTTTTTTTGTGCTGACCTCACCGATTAAAAGTAGCAAATGTTCCTTTTAATGATTTATGGTGTAGAAAATATTTAGAACTTGAAATTGATGATTGGTAATTCCCTATGCTCCACACTGGTATTTTTGTTCAAGGAAACCAAAATTGATTGTCATCTCCTAAAAAGGATAAACGCGCCAATCAGTTCGTATCTTTTCGAAGACAGGGGATAGTAAGGGACTTTGAGGTAATGATTCAACTGAGTTTTAATTAACGGTCATGACGACATTAAAGATTGATTCTTGACTTTTATCTTGAAAATCTGTAATGAATCGGGGGATATTTTGTTTCCATGAACGTGTAATTAAATGCTTGGAATTCCGCCGCATCAGAACTGAGAGAGATATAAAAAGAACATTAAACGTGAAATAGAAATGCATAAAATTACAAAACCTTTTCACTTTATCTTTAGATGTGTCCATATTAAAGGGGTAGTAGTTTTGGTAAGGCTGAGCTTTAGTAACCAAAACCTGCACAATAACATTACAAACTAATAGTTATAACGCCACCATGCTCGAAAGGTATAGAAAATTACAAACGACTAAGTAAAAAAGCCTGTTATCATTGAAAAAGAGCCATTAAAACACAAGAGGGTGCTCTCTAAAAAAGCATTGATTTCCACCATTTTTCATACAAAATTATGGATGTGATGTTTTGTCGAAATAATTATCAAATAGAGAGATCATCAACAACTATTTAAAAACCTCTTTTGAAAATTTGTGAAAAAGTTTAAGCATTTTTTTAATTTTTCAAAAAATCTTCGAATAAATCTGGGCGCTAGATTTATTCCGATCAGATATATTTATTGATATTTCAGCCGTTTCTGAACCGATTTTGATCAAATAAAGTTTATTCTGCCATTAAAATTGTATGCTCTTTCAAATTTTACACTCAGTTTTTCATTATCGCCCTCTATACCAAAACTGAACTACCCCTTTAACGAGAAATGCCCCTTTTCTTTTCTTCTTTGATTGTAGATACTGTAGTACTTCAGTATTCAGTAAGAATATGGTGACAACATGTTTGTTCTTGTTGCTAGGTCAGAAAGCTACAGTCAACTTCAAGTCCTCTGTTTATACACACCCGGGCAACTCCAGCGTCACGGACATTACAAATCAGAGAATTTTCATGACTTTCCAATGCCACTACTAATTCATACCTCTAAGTAATGTCTAACTTTTATTTTGATTACAAAGCAATATCCTGGTTTAGTATGCAAAAAAAGTTTCAGAACATTTATCCAATTCGTTACTGAGTAATTCTGCAAAATGTGCGCCGTCACGGACATTACATCTTTTGGACATGACTTTTTGCATCCATATACATCTTTGCAAAAGTCTGTGAGTTCTGAGACCTCACAAAGGTGATTTAGGTATTTAATTGTAGAACAGGCAATGATGAATTGAATCCAAGTTGTTTTGGGGGAAACGGGCCAGGCATATGTGATCTAGACAACAAAACATTGCGTCACGGACATTACATTTTCAGCGTCACGGACATTACACTTTTGTCCACTTTTTCTAAACTCAGAAATAACCCGCAAAAAATGCTCCATTGTGCATGAAACTTTTTTAATTGTACATTTGATATGTAATCAAACAGTTTTGAGAACAAAAATTATATTTCTTTTTTTTTTCAATTAGCAAAATATTATTTTTAAAATATTAATAAGTTTTTCCAAAATTATTGTAAAATTTGAAATTTTTCAACAGAATGTGCAGTAAACCAGATGTTCAACTATTTAAAACAATATTATACATTTTTAATCAGGTACAATGCTGTTTTGTGCCAACAAATTGTAAAATATAAAAAAAAGTTGTGTACATCATGGGCATAACACATGGAAAATCATGGACTAAAAGTATAATTTTTGCAATTTGATCATACTTATGAGATTTAACCATCTCTTTCTCCTCCCAGTAAGTTATAGTCAAGTCTTTATTGATTATTGAGACATGCATGTTCAAATTAAGCAATGAATTTAGTTTTATAAATAGTTCAGAGTACTGACTCAAAGTTCACTATCTGATTAACGATACAATTTATTAAAACTTAAACCAGGAAGGTAGTAGTGCCCCTGTTACTTGGGATTATCTTATTTCTTGGCTAAAATAAGACATTTACATAAGAAAATAATGCTAGATATTTTTTTGCTCTGCTTTTTTATACTTTTCACTGTGTATGTAATGTCCGTGACGCAGCCGTGACGTAATGTCTGTGACGCCATTCTGGACAAACCATCAAATATTTTAGTAAATGCTCTTGATATACTTTATGATATAACATTCTAGCTTTGCAAATGAATTTTGAATTAAATTGAATTAGGACTTCTGCTTCTACAAAAACTTTTATATCTAAAACGTCACGGACATTACACATCATTGTTGTAAGAATCAAGATTTTATCCAATAACAGTTTTCAAAAAGTAAAGATGTTTACACAATTTCCTTTTCTATGATGTTAAAACAAAGCATAAACAAGACATTAGAAGTAGAATTATTGTTCTGAAGTGATCCATATTTTTAAAATTTATTTCACAAACAACGGATGCAAATTTCATAATTTTGGGGGGGTAATACATAACATTTTTGTCCCAACTTCAATGGCCCAAAAAAAAATATTCTGCTTTGAATTTCAAACTTTTTTCCTTTAGTCATCAAAATATGGTCCTTCCTCATTACTATCCAGTAGTTAACAAGGCTGTCCCATGAGTTTCATTTTTCCATCCTTGGGTAACATTTTTCATGGAATTGCCCACCCCTAAAATGTACTGAACTTGACTAGCTTTCATGCCTTGTATTGTGCGAAGGCTTGTCCAAAAGATCTTTTCCAGTGGCGTTATCCGAGGTGTGGGGAAAGGGGGCTATGAAAGGGGTATAAAACTCCCCCCTTTAGAACTCTTAGCCCCCTCCCAATTTGATAAACCGTATAAATAGTGTGCTTACACTGTATCACAGTGTGTATCATCTTGAGTTAACAGTGCGATGAGGGCCATCCCAGTAGAAAAGAGTGAATTTCATATGGTACACCAAACAGTGTGTTCACGATATGCACACTGAAACACAGTTCACAGTGTGATCCATCCTGTGAAACAAAGTGTGTTAATAACGTGATCCACACTATGAAACACAATGTGTATTTATAACACTGTAAAACAGCACTCTACAATGAGATCCACACTGAGAAATACAGTGGGATTACAATGGGAACCATACTGTGAAACACACTGTGATAAAATGTGCTCATTACTTGATCCACATAATGAAACACAATTTGGATAACACTGGTGTGTTCAAATGTGATCCAAGTTCTGTGAAATGAAGATATGCCAGTAATCTTTCTGATCCAAGACTGACATTCATATTTATACACTCTGTTCTTGCAGATGGAGCATTTGGAGACCTTCTATGAGATGAGACGCTGGGTTGTCATGGGAACTAGACTGCAGGAGTAATCACATGACAGACCACATGACCAATTCAGGTAATACGATGAACTTTTTTTTTTACATGGTTGAATGTTTTTTTAAAAAGCCAAATAGCAGTAAATTGGAATCGCCCCACACATAATAAATTGAATATACGCTGTTATCACCAACCATGGGAAAGAATATATAATTACTAATCTGTTAATGTAAAAAGTTGGACAAAACCTGATTTGAGCAATAAAATGTGACGATCTTTCACCTACCACCCACTCAATTCATCCGTGTTCTGTGCAAACCATGTCGCACATGAATTTGAGTGGGTAGCTACGGGAACCCAAGTTAGCGAACTTGGGCAAAACAATCTGTGAAATTTTAGTCCAATCTCAACGGCCCGCATGGAACTTTTATTTTATTTTTGCATTTAACAAATTTATGGTTCAGATTTTACCATATAAACCCTCTTTTATAATATTTCAACCATGTTGACCAATTAGTTTGGCAAATAGAGTTGATTCACATAACTTTCCCATTACTGCTTTTTGGCTTTACAAGCAAAATTAAAGGGACATAGTAACATTGTCCAAATCCTCAAAATAAAATTTTAATTCTAGCGGTTCCCTTATACCTTGTTGTATTCGTATTAACAATAAAATCATGGGACAGGTTTTGGTTTTTCAAATTTCCCTTTCGTTACAAAGATATGTATGATTTAAGTATTCAGATAAGAAAAACTCCGGGCGAGTTGTTCTTCCGTGTACAAAGTGAGTGCAGTGAGTTACTGAATATCACTTTGCATTTTCGCCCATAACTTGGCCATACAATGTCCATTTGACTTGAAATGTTCACACAATACCCTGTGGACATATGGGATAACAACAATATACATTGCATCAACCATTCATCACTTTTTGCACATGTCAACAAAGTTACTAGATCCCTTTAATTTTGTATGAACAATCTGTTGTATTTGTGTGTCATATCATTCATTAACTCCATGTACAAATTTTAATACAAGTTAGTGAAATTACATGCACAGTACAACATGAAATAATAACTTCTCCCTAAATTTGTGGAGAGACAAATTCTTACCATATTAAAAGAATGTTTTGTTTGTATTTGTTTGCAATAATGCTGAGTTTGATAACATAATGTGTCTGCACTAATTTAATTAAATGCAGGGAAATTGACTCTGAAAGACATTTTTTTATTGTCAGGGGTTGTACTTGCATTTTGTATTGAGATCAGGATATCATAGGGTGCAGGTATATTCATGTTTATCTATATCGAGGGTAAAGATGATCATGAAACATATTTCAAAATGATGACACTGGATTGTATAAATGCACCCCTTGTCTTAACCTGTTCCCTACCCCTAACGTATAGTTAATACAGACGACCCACCAGGTTCTCGTAGGCAGCTGGATAAATATAGCACACAAACACAGATCTATGCTAAACAAAGGCCATCTAAAAATAAAGAGCTCTAGTAGTAGCATTCTCATCTCCTATTGCGCCAAAGTTAAAATGATTTAGAAGTTTTGAGTGATGGAATGATGGCAATGAAGACACCCTTGATGCTAAGTTTAAAGCAAAATAACAGTATTTGAAATCCATTAAAACGCATCACAGAAAATCATCCACTGAAGCATATATACATTTTAACCTGTTCAGGACTGGTCCCGAAAATATTTGGGCAGGACTCTGTATGGAGAATCCATGTTCAAATTCAGTCCGTTCTGAACGGGTTAAAGGGCATATTACGTAAACATTGTCTTGATGTGGTCAAATGTGGTAGAGTTTGTTCTCTTTGTAATAATGAAATAACAGAGACACATAATCACCCATGCCATTTATGTAACCATTGTATTGTCCCACATACTCATATCCTTGTTATGTTTTAGTATATTGGTTGGGCACAATGATTGTAGTCCAGAATTGAGCTGCAACATTTGGATTATAGATGCACTTATTCTTAAACAATATTCTTTTACATTATTGGTAGTAAAAGCAACATTTGAAAGTTTTTTTGTTTTGTTTTGAGAGCTTTCCCAAAACTGTTGTGTAGCTTTAACAAGAGAATTATGAGAGATGGAATGATAACTGCATGCCCTTGGCTCGGCATTCCATTAGGTATTTATTAGCATCTTCAGATAGAAACAAAATACACAGCAGGGTCAAATTTATTACATTACATGTTGGAATCAATGGCAGTAGGATATATCATGCTCCTTTCACATCGGATGATCATGATAAGCTGTTATAAATACAACAAGCTTCCACACTAATTTGTTTCTATATTGGCCTTTTCAGGCAAGAAAAACTATAAATATTCTTATTATACTTTCCCGAACAGAAAACTTACTTGCCTGCTTACTTCTAGATGAGATTTACACATAAGGAATTACATGTGACTCAATTATTGAGTAGAAATATCAGTTGCCCAATCAGGCAACCAAACTTGACCATTTATGATATTTCACTTGCCCGACATCAATTCTTACTTGACCCGGGCAAGTGGGCAAGATCTTGTGTCGAGCCCTGAAAACAGTTCGACCTGTCGTAGCGGCCACCTTCCTATAGCAGACAACTTGCCTATAGTGGGCACTAAAAGTGATCCCCTGCAGAGAAAAACATAGTTATGGAACCTGTCTATAGAGGTCATCTGTCTGCAACGGCCAATGTTCTTGTTTCCCTTAGGTATTGACTGAACATGAAGATTATGAAATAATCTAGCACTTCATCTAAGCCTCATAATGGAGTCTTGTAGACTACATCAGAAAGTAGGCACATGCCAAATTAGGTCAGGATTGGGCGCGTAATGGGAGGGCCTCTGAGCCCCCCACCCCCTCCCGGACCTGGATAGGCCAGAAAACCCAGCTTTGTAAGGTTAAGTACTGCATACAAACACAGATATTGAACAAATGTCATTAGAAAAATAGATCATGGAGCTGAGAAGTCTCATCTCCTGCTATGCATCTCTGGTTAAGAGAGAGGTAATGACGACGTGACACCCTTGAAGCTAGAAGTTTTTAGGGAGCAAATTTAAAAGCGATGAAATAATAACTCCCTGCCCTTGGTGTAGCATTCCTTCAAGGTCTTTACTAGCATCTTGACAAAGACAAAAGATTGAGAAGTATGATATCTAGAGTATCGAGAAAATTTGTCAGTGATGCGTTAATAGGGAGATGGATAATAGTCGTTGTAGCACAGTTGCTGTAACTCGCAGTGAGGTAACTGTGATGTCCTCCATAGGGTATCATCACAGCCTTCTTGTGCCTACACCACATGCAGGCATGTATCCCAAGTAGTCATCTTGTGATGACAGCAGGTGTGCTCATATCTGTTGCTAGGCAACCATGGGTAGCGGGCGTTCCTTCTTCAGGGGGTCCATGTCACTGGAGGTGGTGTGTAACGGAACTCTAATATTACTAACTGTTCTAGAGGTGAAATATCTTCTCGGAGCTATCACTTGCACACAGAAATTTGTCTTATAAATTATAATGACTGGATATAGCAAAACCCTGCACTTGTTGATAAAAAAAATTAAAAATATGATTTTCAAGCCATTAGAAAGGCCTCATCACAAGCTTTAATTTGATACCTTGTTCTTCAATATTGGACAATGTTTGGTAAAGATATGATTGTTTCAGTTTGTACTAATATATGTCTAGAACATAATGCCCATTTCTCCAAAACATGAAATTACAGACAAGTGCAGGGTTTTGCTATATTCAACTAAAATCAATTGTGTTTTTTAATATTACCATTTAATGTCAGAACAAATGAACTATATGTAACTGTTTAATATATAGTTCAACAGCTTGAATGTGTGTAGTTTTATGTATGCATAATATATATCTTGATTTGAAAATTTTGAGAGAATGTCAATATTTAACAATGTTATGTTAATTACTGCAGTAACTGCACTGCAGGTATGATTCATGCATATCTTCATGAGAATATTTACATCTCTCCTTACATTTTGAAAATTTCCTCCCATTTATAAACACCCAAAACACCCAAAATAATATAGTAGATTAATAAACTGACTCAGACTACACAGGTGTGCCAGTACCACACCCACTATTGTGCTTTCAAAGGATAAAATAGAGAATACAACTTTATTTGACAAAAAAATGTCCACTGCTGGTCTTAACCCATTGCCTAAGGGGAACCGGGTGTGCCAGGGCTGTATTACCTCTAGAATAGATTGGGATTTCAAAATCTTGTAGATAATATGTTAAATGTTTTATTTCTCTAGTGCTCTACAGTCTACAATACGTTACACTTTACATGTTGCTATGCATATTTTCCCCCAATAAGCAGAAAACCTGATTCATCTGCATTAGGTGCACCACACCCCTTATTGTGTCTCTTAAATAAAAGTAACTTAATAGCTCTAACATGTCATGAATGTATATATTTTGTTGATGCTTCATTGAACAGTTATTTGACTTAGATTCTATACTACACATGGACTACACCCTCTCATAGAGGGAGAAACCAGGTCACAATGCATGTCTATAGAATGACTAAGTTCAATATCAGAAATGGGAGCTTTTTAGAAGAATGCCTTTATTTAGCAGGAAAATGAGGACTCATCTGCAGTTTTTAGGATGAATGACAAGTCTAAATACATAATAGAATTTAAAAATTGTTTATACATTTAATTTAAGAGTGAAAAAAGTGTACATGTATGTGAGTGTGTGTGTGGGAGGGGTGGGGTTGGATTTGTACTGTAGAATAGATGCAATTTGTTAAGATGTATGCTTATTAAAGGGATCTAGTAACTTTGTTGACATGTGCAAAAAGTGATGAATGGTTGATGCAATGTATATTGTTATCTGATATGTCCACAGGGTATTGTGTGAAAATTTCAAGTCAAATGGACATTGCATGGCCAAGTAATGAGCGAAAATGCAAAGTGATAGTCACTAACTCACTGCACTCACTTTGTACACAGTAAGAAAAACTCCACCGGTGTTTTTCTTATCTGAATATTTCGAACGTACATATCTTTGTAACGAAAGGGAAATTTGAAAAACCGAAACCTGTCCCATGATTTTATTGGTAATACGAATACAACAAGATATGAGGGAACCGCTAGAATTAAAATTTTATTTTGAGGATTTGGACAATGTTACTTAGTCCCTTTAATAGTTAGTGGTTTTATATAAAGGTTTCAAACTAACATTATTATGTTATGCATGATATCTAGTGCATTTATTGTGCAGGGCTTTGTTGAATAGTGTGCTTTAAAATTGTTTGTACAATCAAATTATTATGATGGGTTGCTTTATTCGTCAATGATGCATCAATGGGGGCTTTGTCAGTGAGGGCTTTATTAAATGTTAGCCTTAACATATTTTGTATCGAATTTGTCATGATGGCTTGGCCTATTTGTCAATGACGCGTGACTCCATCTCCATCTATGGTTCCATTTGTGTACAATAGACAAGATATTGATCTGTTGACTGCTGCATGTTATGCTTCAGAAATTCATATAACTTGTCTCTTTGCAATGCAACAGACGGCTCTGTATTTGTTTATTTTTGTGTGGAAGAAAACACATGCGGGCGTAAGACTGAAACACATTGTCAGATAGATTACTATTATACAACATTTCAGTGCGTACACTAAATGCTTCATTGATTTTGTTTTCCTTTTTTGTTGGGTTGGGGGGGGGGGGGAGGAGGGGGTGGGTGATTTCATGAAGTGTTTAGGATAGGCATTATTGTGTTTGTAAATATGAATACTTATTGTGTATTATATTATTTGCCATGCCAATGTATATAATGTTCCTTTAAATGTCTGTAAACTACTGTGCCCTTCATCCAGCCATTGACCCAAGCCTTTCCTCCACCAATTGTCTATATCATCCCTCAGTCATCACCTACCCTCATGGTCACCCTTTCCATTAGTGGACCCTCGTAATTCCGCCCCTCTGTTTGTGACCCCTTTGTATAGTGTATGATATGTTCTGTAGTTAGATGAGTTCTGAATAAAAGCACTTGCTACTTCGACTCCAAGCAAAGCAGTCCAGTCTATTCCTTGCTCCTGAGTCTAGTATACTTTACATACACAAAAGGCATTTGTTAGATTTAATCTATGAGGACAAATAATAACAAACAAAAAAATGACACTAATGTGTAGTGTGTATATGAATGGTGCTTAAAGGGGTAGTTTAGTTTTGGTAGAGAGGGCGCTGCACATCACAATTTTTTTGTGAGGTAATGAAAAACTGAGTGTCGAATTTGAGAGAACATGCAATTTTAATGGCAGAATAAACTTTATTTGGTCAAAATCGACCCAGAAACGGCTGAAATATCAATAAATATGTCTGATCTTATAATTATTTAGGGCCCAAATAATTAGATGATTTTTTCAAAAAACTTTAACAAATGCTTGCACTTTTTCAAAAATTTTCAAAAGCGTTTTTTAAACAGTTGTTGATGATCTCTCTATTTAATCATTATTTCAATAAAACATCTCATGCATAATTTTGTATGAAATATGGTTGAAACCAATGCCTTTTTAGAAAGCGCCCTCTTGTGTTTTAATGGCTCTTTTTGAACGATAACAGGCTTTTTACTTAGTCGTTTGTAATTTTGTATACCTTTTGAGCATGGGGGAGTTATAACTATTAGTTTATAATGTTACTGTCCAGGTTTGGTTACTAAAGTTCAGTCTTACCAAAACTGTCCTACCCCTTTAAGGTAGTTCCAAGTAGTTAAAGGTAGTTCAGATTTGTCAAATGAGATGCGCGGCGCCATCTTGCATACTCGTTACGCACGGTGCGTAATGCACGTTAGCTCAGTGTCATGCGGTGCGCGCAAACTAACCCAGTTCAAAATGGCGACCCGCTATGTAGCATCCCCACGCTTGATGCCCTTTAAGATTTCAGGGTTAAAGGGAATTACAATTTTACTTAAAACTTCATTTAGCTGCTAAAAGTCTGTGTTTGAATTGAAAAAGGATAGTTATCACACTGCCATGCTTGAAAGGTAGAAAGAAATCTGAATATCTCAATTGGGAAGGCTGATTTCTTTCAGATAGCAGCTGTAAACAAAAGAGGGTGCTGTGCAGACTCTTGGACCATTACAGCTTTATTCAAACATGATTTCTTTGTAAAACCAACATTCTATTGAGATCTAGTTTAAAGCTGCTTCACTATATCTTTTCACATTCATTTTTATTTTATGACATTAAAACTTTATTATGATATTGGCGAAATTGATAATAAAAGTTAACATCCATGAATTTTATTTTGAATGAATTTATTTATGGAACTGTCAGCAGTTTCTGCGGGGATTTTGATGCAAAAATACCGAGATTATTTATATACCTGACGAAAGAAAATTAATTACGACTTTCCCCTTATCTCTGACATTATTAGTTACTAACCATTAGATTGTATCTAGCCTAATAGATGTAATCTTGAAATAACATTCATGACAAAGCAAACTAGCCACGAAAGAGGATAATCATAATTAATCTTACGATATCATCAACCATGATTTATGACTTGCTTTGGGGAATCTAGATTGTATTGAGACCAAACTCATTTCATAGAATGACTGCTCATTACCTCATCTTGTTCATTACCACGTTAATTACTTGATTATTATTACTCTGCTGAATGAAAGTTTTATGAACGTGGGGGGCAGGCGTTTGAAAGCCTTTTCATGGAACTTTGATTGAAATGGAAGTGAAACTGTCAGTTTCCAGTTTTGATTTAAAAATTACATCATGTTAATAAATCATTCTGGTCTCGAGTGAACGTGATATATACCCCTAAGTAAGCTGGTTTCATCGAAGTTAATCCATTTATAAAGTAAGAGGAATTTTAACGTAATTACCAGAATGTGGAGTTTTTCTTTCTTCCTCTTTGTCTATTGATAGAGAACGAAGTGGAAGCGAAACAGGTTATTTTGGTAAATTAAATTGACAGTCTCTCTGAAATTACAGTTGACATTCACATGAAAGGAAAGGGAAGTATTAAAACGTATTGAAAGCTTTCAAACTTTTTATTTATATGTCACAACCCTTCCACTGGGAATCGATCAACCTAAAAATTGTGCGAAACACACGTTTAATGGCTTTAAATCTGTTTTCATGTTTTTATATGTTTTGTATTTTTTACAAATTATTGATCTAATGGTAGAATGAGACCATGAGACCAGTGACAGGAAGTATCAACCTTGAAAATTGCATTTATGTAAAATTTATGCGATGGCCCCCAAATAATATAAAATAGGTAATAATAAAAAAGGGAATTTAAACACTTTCAAATTGATAAATGTAATATAATGTATGTGAAGGCCTCAAAATGCTAAACACCACGTCCATACTAACGAAGTGTTTTAAAATAAGAAAATCGAAGCGCATTATTATTATTTAGAAATCACTAAATATTTAGGGTTGGGTTTTAATCTGTTCCCTACTTGATTTTGCAATCCACATAGAGATAATACAGGGCCCACCACGTTCCCTGTAAGCAATGGGTTAAAGGGGTAGTACAGTTTTGGTAAGGGGGAGCTTCAGTAACCAAAACCTGCAGAATAACAAAACAAACTAATAGTTATACATGTAACTCCACCATGCTCGAAGGGTATACAAAATTACAAACGACTAAGTAAACAGCCGGTTATAATTTTTTTGAAAGCCGTTAAAGATCAAGAGGGCGCTCTCTAAAAACTAATTGGTTTCAACCATTTAAAATAAAATATTGTGCATTTGATGTTTTGTTGACATAATGATTAGATCAACAACTATTTAAAAACATAATTTGTACATTTTTTAAAAGAGGAAGCATTTTTTACAATTTTGAATGGCTGGTTCAAAATTATCTAATAATAGTGGGGCTCTACAAATATTACTTATGGTTATGTTTATGGATATTTCAGCCATTTCTGAACCGATTTTGTTCAAATAAAGTTTATTCTGTCATTAGAATTGTATGCTCTTTCAAATTTGACACTCAGTTTTTCATTATCTCACCAAAAAAAATTGTTTTTGTGTAGCGCCCTCTATACAAAAACTCAACTAACCCTTTAACGCGAAGCTATATACAGCTACACAATGCGTTAGATTGTATTCATAACGTAACTTCCTGTCAATATCATTATCACCGTTTCCATGAAATCAGAATTCTACTCATTTATCAGACAAAGCTGACTTAAGGTTTACTGCAAGGAATTACTAAGATATGTTTCATTATTCAAGGAAATTCAGTGTGCGTTCTGGTTCTGGTTATTATGTAACCTCCGTGTTTGCACTGGGCACTTCAGTGCAGCCTGCATGATCATAAACCCGTTCACAGATCACCCTACTTCCTCTCCTGTCCGCAAAATCAATAATGTCCAGAAAAAAAAATCAATAAACATGATTTTGAAAGAGATGGAGCTTTCAGAGAAAAGGTTATCATGATTATTTATCAGAAAACTGAATTGTGTGGGCGTGTGCATGGTAGACAATTTACATGTGGGTGTGTGTGCATGGATCAGTACTTAAAGGGGTAGTACAGTTTTGGTAAGGCTGAACTTTAGTAACCAAACCTGGACAGTAACATTATAAACTAATAGTTATATCTCTACCATGCTCGAAAGGTATACAAAATTACAAATGACAAAGTAAAAAGCCTGTTATCATTCAAAAAGAGCCATTAAAACACAAGAGGGCGCTTTCTAAAAAGGCATTGGTTTCAACCATTTTTCATACAAAATTATGCATGTGATGTTGTATTGAAATAATTATTAAATAGAGAGATCATTAACAACTATTTAAAAAAACGCTTTTGAACATTTTTGAAAAAGTGCAAGCATTTTTTAAATTTTTTGAAAAAATCATCTAATTATTTGGGCCCCAAATAATTATAAGATCAGATATATTTATTGATATTTCAGCCGTTTCTGGGTCGATTTTGACCAAATAAAGTTTATTCTGCCATTAAAATTGCATGTTCTCTCAAATTCGACACTCAGTTTTTCATTACCTCACAAAAAAATTGTGATGTGCAGCAAACTAAACTACCCCTTTAAAGCGATCTATTAATTTTGTCAAATTCAGCTAATATCACTTGGAGCTTTCGCATCTCTCTTGTTCCTTGTCTGGATTATGATAACCATAGAATGAAATGGGTCGTGATTGTTCAAATGTCTTCATAATTATGGAGATATTTATGATTGAATGAAAATCTATGAGAGAAAAGTGTAATTCCTTACATGAAAAATCTCATTTAGAAACAAGTGCTCAGGAAATTTGCCAAGCAAATCGAACTACCTAGCGAGATAAACTGTTCTTTTGTTGCACATTCGTTTTATTCTGCATTGTAAATTTTTAGTTCGGGCAAGTAGAATTTGAAAATCCATGATTTTACTTGCCCAAGTAGAAAACAAAGTTACACTCCCATCACTTTCTTTCCCTTTTCACTGTTAAATAATTTTATGCAGTGAAGAAATACATTGGAGGGGGGGGGGGGGGGGGGTCTGGGTGATTTAGCCCCCCCCCCCCCCCCCCCCCCCACAATGCTTAAAGAGCCCCTGTCATTGTAGGTTTGCATGATCGCAAGCTTGAAAAGTAGCCCCAATATGCATTTTATTTGTTTTCCCCTGATGTCATAGATCAAGGAGATTCTAAAGATGGGATTGTACAAGTTCAAACATCAAAATCCTATCCACCGCATTTTAATGAGAATATGAATCGAGTCCGGAGAACTTTTTACTATTTTTTTTTTTTTCATTGCACCTATTCTAATTATCACACTTATGTCAGGGGTTTATCTTAGTTCACCATTACTACTAATGTGTGTCTTATAATAAGGCTTATTAAAGTCATTTGCATTTCTTCACAACTGGCAGCAAATAAGGCAGCATCTATAATGAGTATTTTGCCAGCTTGTGGTGCATTCTCAGCATGACTTCGCCTAATGACATTACAGAAAAAACTTAGCCTAATTAACTCAAGTGCAAGCAGTAACGCTCTTTTCTGCATTTAACTTGGCGGGTAATTGTTGGAGGGGGAAGGCATTGGCCAAACTAATTAGGCAAGCCTTTTCCTGTCTTAATGAGATATTCCTCTCATTAAAGGCCATTAACAAGGACCCCTCTCCATTTGGAGGCCGTTTGATAGACAGTCCGGACACTCCTCAGATCTTGAGCTTGGTCGTCTCTATAGTGCCAAGACAAAAGGGATAGATCTGTTTGATATCTTGACCGCCAGAAGTGAAAGCCAAATTAAAATTCCGATATTGTGATGATTTTTTTTTATTTGAATTCCTTCAGGTACGCCAGCGAGCATGTAGATTTGGGACTCGGGGCCGGTATTCAATTCCATACTTAAGTCAAAATAAAAGCAGTTTACGTAGTATTTGGCTTAAGTAAATTACTTAGCCAAAATGTTAATTAAATGTATTCAGTGACTGAAAATCTTACCCACATGTTGATACCATAATTTCTTCAAATATAACATTTAGATTTTGTTTCACTGATGTACTGTAAAAGTCTAAAAACCGATTTTAATATGAGATGAAAAAAAGTTCTCAGCCAAGCAAAATGCTAAGTATTATTATCCGTCCATTTATTCTTTATACTCATTTAACCTGATATAATGCCAAAATATCTGTTTTGAATTGTGGCCAAGCTATCATCGTGCCTTGAAATGCCACGTTATGCCAAAAGCAACCAGAGAACACAGGGCAAGATCAGGGGGGTGTTTCACAAAGATCCTTAGCTGAAATTAACTCCAAGTTGGATTTTAAAATTATGGAAAGCCATTAGTTGTTTTGAAAAAAACACTTTTGTAGAAGTTTCTTTTAAAAGGCATAAAACGTTGATTCAAATCATTTATAATATTTTCTTTTATCAAGGGGATTTCATGTTCTTGATATAAAATTTATGAAAAGTCTCAAAATACTTGCATTTTTTTACATTTGAATATATTGTATTCCAAGGCTACAAGTGGCTTTCCATACTTGTTAGGTCCAACTTGAGAGTTAAGTTCAACTTAGAATCTTTGTGAAACACCCCCCAGGATGAAGATGGGATTGACCACTGTTTACACAGGCTGTTTGCCTAACATGCAGTAACCAGGCAGAAATTAGATTGATGCTTTTAGGGTTTTATAGGCCATGCCCCCGCTGCTTTAGTTCAAACGCCACTTTCCAAACCCAGAGATCCTTTAAAAATGTAATTGAACTTAATGGAAATGGTATACCCCAATCCAGCGGTAAGTGGTAATTATTTGCCCTTTTTTTCTCTGTTTTTCCGGGACAACGTTTGTTATAGACCCCTGTAGACGGTTAACCCAAATCGTGACAGCAATTGTGTCGTATTCATTAAAGAGAGAAGCCGTTTTGTTTTCTGTGTACTTTGGGTTGTTTGCTCTGGGCTTGTGTTCACTTTTCATCTGGAGATCCAAATTGCAGCGTGAATCCAATCAAAATTAATTTTAAAGCACACTTCCGCGATTATATGGTGAAAGTTGAATCTTAGTGCACATTTTAATGCAATAGTTGGTTCGAACAATCTGAGCATCGCCCCTGATCACGCAGGGTTCAAATTGGATGATCAAATCAGTCATGTTTTATTTTTTTTACAATTGCATTTCAAATGTGATTCTTCAAAATAAGATTCTAAAAGGCATTAATTTAGATTACATACTGAATAAGAAGTTTGCACTACTGAATTGCCCAAACCTTTTTGATTTTGTAATATCTGTAAAACACTGAAATAAAGTCTTTACCAACACTGAAACCTATTTAGTGATGTTATTTGATCTGAACACCCAATACATTCAACAAATCAATGCCTAATGTTTTATTTCCTGGATATGGATGAACTTATTTTAAAATGAGAGTGGAAGTCATTTTCTTTTTAGAGTCATGAATCTTGATTAGGATGATGAATAGACCCTGCTTGTTTAAATCAGTGTAGTTTTTAGTTTCTGCATTACCCTCACTAATTAATTAACTTTTAAATAGGAAAGAAAGGGCATGGAGTTGCAAATAATCACGGAAGAGTGCGAGAGTGGCAAATTAATTTTGGTTCACGGAGGATTTAAGATGAAAGGCTGTTAGCTTGTTTGAGTACAGATAAAACTGTATCATGAAATGAGAAAATTGATTGATATACCTATAGTTTTTCTCCTAAATTAATTATGCATTTTATTAGAAATCCTGAGGTAATTAATTTTGAATCCTGAAGGATTAAAGTTACAGCTTGCACGTGAAAGGCTTGTTTTGGTACAGAAATAGATACATAAAATTAAACAAGAAACTTGATTAATACATTTTGTTTCTTTAATTAATTTTGCATTTTCTTAGAATTTCTGATCTAAGATAAAGTTCTAGGTGTTATAGAGTGTAGATCGTAGATAATTAATTCCCTATGGCATCTTTCTCATGCATTTGTCATTCTCCACTGGCAGAAACTTGTGTAAGCATTGTCCATAAATGTAATTATTGGGATGATCATGTACCATCCTTTGTAACAGAAGGTTGTTTGTCTATGTGATACAGATTTACAGTATTCAGATTTAACTCCCTTTTGCATCTCATTTGTTTTATTCTTTTTGTTGGGAAAGTTACCAAGCCTTGTCTGTAGATGCAATTATTAGAATAATAATGTAGTTACCATTTAGTAGCAGAGGGTCCTAAATGTAATAGTTTTCAGATTTTATTTCCTTTTGCATCTACATATGTTATTCTTGACAGAGCAAAGAAAGTGTCCAAGCATTGTCTGTGTATGCAATTTTAGGATAATATCTAAAACACTTCAGTAGCAGAAGGCTCTTGGTGTAATATCAGAGCGTTTAGTTTAATTCCAATTTGCCTGTCATGCTTGTGTCATTCTGTGCTTGCTGAAAAACACCCAAGCTTTGCACAATTATTAGGACAACCATGTACTACTACTGTTCAGTAGCAGAAGACTCTTGAGTGTATCATTTAGGTTAACTCTCTTTTGCACCTTACATGGGCCATTCTTTGCTAGGGGAAAAGCATCCATCCTTGTCAAGGCAAAAACAAACAAAAAAGCGTCAAAGCCTTGTCCATAGATGAAATCATTAGGATAATCATGTACTACTCTTTAGTAACAGAAGGTTGTAAAGTATAATATACATGTACAGAACATGTATATAAATAGAGCATTCAGATTTAATTCCCTTTTGCGTCTCCCTCATCATCACGCTTGTCTTTTCCCCCACTAGTAGCAAAGCGTCCTGTCCTAGCCTTGTCCGTAGATGCAATTATTGGGATAATCCTGCGCTGCCCTCTGGGGCCCTCGGCACACAGTGCACCTGCACACCCCGCCTCCAGTCATCAGTGTACATGTGCTAATCACGGAGATTACGTAGCCGCATTCACTCCAGATTACATCTAATTGGTATCTGGAGAGGAGGATGGAGATCTCTCCAGGGTCCTCTTCCTTATCTTCATTGACGGAACATCTTCCAGATTCATCAATGAGCGTAGTAGTTGCGTCATCATCAGGAGTACATTGAAGAAATAATAATAATCATAATAGTAGTAGTAGTAGCGGTAGTAGTAGTAGGAGAAGTAGTGTTAGTAGTAGTACTAGTAGTCATTGTTGTTGTCGTAGTAGAAATATTTTCATTATAAGTAATGGAAGTCCCTCTCCAGGACAGCGTTTACGCTTTTGGGAGAGAAATCTTCAAGGTTCAAGGAAGTAATAGTAGTAGAGTTAGCTGTAATGGTAGTGGTAGTGGTAGTGGTTGTGCCTGATGTGGTCGGGGTAGTGGTAGTGGTAGTGATAGTGTAAGTGGTAATGGTAGTGGTTGTGCCCGTTGTGGTCAAGGTAGTGGTAGTGTTAGTAGTAGTAGTAACTTAGTAGTTGTAGAATGTTATGTCAGAAAACGAGTAGTTTTTCTTATTGTCATCATAGTCAAGCATTGTCATTGTAAGTTTTATACGCTACCACACTCACTGATGAATAAGCTTGAGGCTAATGTGCAAGGACGCAAGATGAGTCTTGTTTTATTATTAATTGACATTGTGTCGGTTTCTGGAATAACATGCTGTCACATTTTGTGCAGTATGGTTTGGGGGCTATGAAGCTGGAAAAACAATTTCCTCTTGCTCTTTTTTTTTTCTTTCAACAGTGGAGAGAAGAAAAAAAGGTTCTGTATATTCATGTTTTTTTTTCCAGTGCAACAGTAGCCCTTGCTCTCTGTAATAATATAAGGGATTTAGCCCTTAGGCAAACTATAGAATGATCCTGTTCCTAACCCTATGTTTCTGCTATGTTCACTGTGTCTTTTTAATGATACAATGTATGTGAAGATTTTGAGATTGACAAAAAGGAGAGTGAGATGATGAGAGATACATATAAAGTGAAAAGGGAGCTGATTGGGGTCAATAAAAAGAGGGCAAAGGTGTAAGTACAGTAGTAAAAAAACAAGAAAAGATATCTTTGGCCCAAAAGTATGTACAATTTGGGCAAAATTAGTCATTACTGGGCAGAGGGCACCATGATAATTGGCAAATATATTTTATTTTCAGGCTGAAGGCTCCGCTCCTTAAAATCGGGGCAAAAGGTGACATTTTTAAAAGGAAGGCTCCTTGAAGTCGGGCAGAATGTGTCATGTTGGGGGGGGGGGGGGGGGGCTAATAATTCAGGCAAAATATACTTTTCTGGCAAAGAGCACCTCAAATTTTGGGGAAAACAAGTACATTTTGAGGCACAACTTTTTCATTCAAAATGAAGTCATATTTGGGCAATGGAAATCAGCCTCCAGGTGCTTTTCACCCATGAGAGAGAGAGAGGGGGAGAGAAAGATGAACATGGATAAGGGGAAAATGATTATTGTAAAGATCTCTGTAATACGATGTGGGAATGGTCTTCAATTTTGTTTTGTTGCCCAAATGATAGCACGTGGTGATTTGAGAATTGAGGGTTCAAAGGTAGTTTATGAGAATCAACTTGATTCTCACATATCAAGTTTAGCATGAATCTCAGGATGTCTCACTGCCTCAAGAACCATCATAAATTATGCAGGAACCATTCAGCATTCAAAGAACTGATTGTGCCATAAGGAAATCCTTTTACTTCAAATCTTTCCTTCAATGAAAACAAGCATTAATCATCTGCAAAATGTTTCCCTTTCATTCAGTTGTCAGAACTTGTCTTTATGGAACATGACATTTGGAAAATCCTACATCAATTAAACAGAAATGTGGTTTTAATTCCCCTTTTTATTGTGTCTACTTTTTATATTGGGCTATCTATTGTGATCATAATTTTTATTTGGAATTCCCTGATATCTTTCATGGTTGTCTATAATGTTTGAACGGTTGCCAACTACATATCTGAATCGGCTGCATGGTTCATTCATTCATTTTGTATCATAACACAACTTCCTGCCAATGGTAGCGATATACTTTTAAAAGAAAAGATGACTATGTTATATCACCAATAACGTAGCTAGCGACTATCACCGATCTATGGCGGCTATGTGTTAAAAGAACAATTACTATGTGCCCTACAGAGGGCGCTAGCCTACTTGCTTACACTGACCCTTTTTCTCACAAGCCTGTACTGTATGCATAATCACGATAATGATGGAATATCAACTACAATGCACAGACACACTAAATTCTTGTTTTTCTGAAGATTAATGAATATGTAGGGGTGACTTTCTTGTTCTAAAATTAGGCTGAAGACAAAACTGAAAGAAAAAATTGAAACTGGTCTAAATGTTTTTCTTCAATTTGCATCAAATTAAGTCCTGTTTCGGGTTTCAATGAATAAAGGGGAGGTCAGTTTGTGGCTACAGAAGTACAGAATCTAGATAGGAGATCACAGGCATAGGGGCACATTTTTGCCAGGGGGGCCTGAGGGTCTTTCGCCTGAATATCAGCCTTATCCTTTTTACCTGACAAGCAAAATGATAAGGTCTTACTCACTTAGCTACCTGAAAGTTATAGGATTTTGATGATTTTGCTCGAAAATGATATAAGTTTGTCCAATTATGACATGGATGTTTTGTCACCAATGTACATGCATTCGCCTGAATTTGAGGTGTATTTTGGTTTATTGCCATTTCAAAACTCTTGGGGGGGGGGGGGGGGGGGGGAGGAAGGACTGCAGTCCCTAACCCCAATCCCCCTAACCCCAATCCCCCCCCCCCCCCACACCCCATTCCCCTGCTAGCCTTTATGTAGATGGATGGATGAGAAGCTAGCAGCTGAGGCGGCGCATAGTTGTGAGATTAAAACCCACCTTGTTCGATTTATCTTAATCAGTAATACTAATTGGTGGCAAGGGTCATAGAACATTGTGTTAGCCCTGATTATGGAAAGTCTTCAATTCATTTGGTTAGCTGGGTTTAGATACATTTCCCCGGGGCCTAATATAACAACCGGAGCAAAAAATTGCAGCGTATTTGAGAGACTGAAAGCGCACAAAGCTCTTCTTGCTGGAGAACTTTATGAATCATAGTTGATAATATGTGTGGCCAATTTGGGAAAGGTCAGAGTGTTTTTTTAAAAAGTTCATGGTTAAAGTGTTGTTGGGTTTTTAAATGTCGGCACCTTTCAAAGACTTTCCGGAACCTGGGAGCAAAACATCGCAGACAAAGAAACAGTATTAATTGTACCTGACTTCTGTAGTTTCATGTCGAGATCAAGGAAACATGTACATTATATTATTATCAAAATAACTTCTTGTTCAAACTACTCTTAAATGAAAACTGAAGTCATAGAATTTGGGGAATATTATGGTTTGTTTTCTTAAAAATACTATGTAGACATTGTCAGGAGACAAATTATGGCAAAATGGTTCATTTTGGAGAAAATTGGAGGTGAAAATGGTAGTAGTCATATATTAGGCCTTATAATAACATAAATTTAAAAAATGCAAAGCCAGTATATTGTTTTGTTATTGTTTTTAACTTGTGTCTTAGCATAAACTAATGTTTGTCATTAACATTTTCATGTAGCTGGAGAGATAATTTAAGGTGATATATTATCCTTGCTTACCCATCCATCCAAGTATCAAACTAATGTATTCGCACATGACAATGAAGTCAATACCTAGTACGTAAGGGAAGACTGCTAAAATGTCTATAGGATCCGTGAATTATAGCACCTAAGTAGCTTCTGTATATCGCATGGGTTTAGCATGGCCACAACTCAACAAATGAGGGGGGCTGTTGCATTTCTTTCATAGAACATTGTATGATTATAATCCAACAAATGTGATATTACATGTAATGTATTAGTGTATACCTCCTTGATTTGAAATTGGATTGTGATGTGATGTGATGTGATATGATTTCCACAATTCATTTAAAAACAACAATGTATGTACACAAAACAATTACAAAATTACATATAAAGCAACATGGTATAAAGAATATACATGTACAAATGAGTGGATGGACTACAAAAACGTAGAAAACTTACACAATTGATCCATAAAATTGATTTCTTATTTTCTATCTCCAATTTCAGGTCACCAGTGCTACAGACTGACAATGCCTGCATCATATTATGGAGAAAACAAAGAAGTAATATGGACATGATTATCCGAGAATTCTTTTCTTGGACATTATATCCTTTTAATGTTCTTGGACTGTCGTGGACATAATTGTTTATCTAAGAGTTCACAATCTACTATATTTAGAGGAAGCGTATTCCATAATTATCCAAGAATTATATTCTAATTTTAATCTCATATTACATAATTGTTGAATTATCAAAATATTTCTTTGTTGATATTTGGTTAGTGACACTTCAGTTCTTTTCATTAAGACCTTACATCTCATCCATTGTACCTTGTTGTTACATGCTTTAGCTTAAATCTTGAATATTGTATATGAAATATGAATAATAAATGAAATATGCATAATAAATGAAATTTAAATTGAACTTGAACAAGAATTATTTACACAGCCTTTGGTAGTTTGATGTAGTAAAACCACATTCCTTAAATATATTTAATGTACATTATGTAATACAAACTTTGATAGAAATGCCAAAAGATGCCAAATAACACAACAGTCACTGAAATAGGGAAGTTGCAAGGAAGTATTTGTGGTTCTTTTATTTTGTTAGCTGCATAGTTAGAAATTTCCAACTTATCATTTTTTCTTCATATATATGTGTAGAATAAGCTACTTATCGCCTTTTTAATGTGTATATATCTGTAGAGACATTTAAACAAGTTACCTATAATACTACTTGAGATGAAATATGACTTATTTTGAGGCTTTTATCATGTGTATTAATAATGTTCTAAGAGTTCACAATCTACTATATTTAGAGAAAGCATATTCCATAATTATCCAAGAATTATATTCTTATATTCCATAATTGTTGTATTATCAAAATATGTCTTTGTTGATATTTAGTTTAATGACACTTAAGTTCTTTTCATAAAGACCCGACATCTCATCCATTGTACCTTGTTGTTACATGCTTAAATCTTGAATATTGTATATGAAATATGAATAACCTGAACTAGAATTTTTTACCCAGCCTTGTAGTTAAACCACATTCCTTAAATATATTTAATGTACATTATGTAATACAACTTTGATAGAAATGCCAAAAGATGCCAAATAACACAACAGTCACTGAAATAGAGGAGTTTGTAAGGAAGTATGTTTAGTTTTGTTTTTTATTTGTTAGCTGCATAGTTTGGAATTACCAACTTATCATTTTTTCTTCATATATATATATATGTGTAGAATAAGCTACTTACCGCCTTTTCAATGTGTATATATCTGTAGAGACATTTAAACAAGTTACCTATAATACTACTTGAGATGAAATATGACTTATTTTGAGGTTTTTATCGTGTGTATTAATAATGCGATTGTGAAATAATTGTGTAAACTGCCAAAAAAAGTGGAGTAAATGAAAATAAGAGTGAAGAAATGGGTTATAATGCTAGAGCCTAGTAACTTTGTTGCAGGAAAATAAGCTTTGAAGCAATTGCTGAGCATAGTTGAATCATATGATAAAAACAATATTTGCAGATGTATTTGTATGCCGCTTTAAATAGTGTGCTCTCCATAGAGTCAAACCTTGTTATTTCAACAAGTTTGGGCCCATGAAAACCTTAGTTTATTCGGTAGTTTGTTTTATAAGTGTTCAAAAATACAAATTTAATGTGAGGTGCTTGGACCAGAAAAATTACAGTGTTGCAAGAGGGTTTTGCTATGTCAAGGCTCCATATAACATGGTTCCACTGTAAAAACATTCCATTGAGATGATTTCAATTACTTGTTCAAGTAAATATTGTAATTTTCATGTAAGTAATAATAAGAACATACAGGGTAGTATACTTTTAAATTGGATAGTTTTGTCCATGCACAGGTATGTCTGTATTGTAATATAACAAGTCTACAGAAGTTTAAATTTTCTCATTTTTACAAATCCGCATTAGGAATTTTTATATTTGTAATGCCTGTGTTGCTGCCATTTGCTTAGAAATGTTTTTAATCCTTGCCTATGGGGTTCTTGTGGGTCCTGTATTATTAATTATTGCAACATCTAATAAGGAATAGGTAATCAGATGTATGATAGTTGAAAACACAAACCATAGGGTTAGTGGGAAGTTTATATTTATATAGATTATATATGTTGATTCTATAAAGATGTAAGTTCAAATCATTTATATAACTTACTTGGTGATTATGAGTAGTGTGTAATTTGAAGTTTGTTTAATTGATTTATCATTGCTGTTATATACTATTCTATGCAGTTAAAGTACTATTATATACTTTGTAACCATGTGAAAAAAGAATTTCCATTATCAATCAATCATATACAACAACAAAAGCATGAAGCAATTTTACCAATTTGAGATCATGAATGGCATGTAATTAACTCTTCTTCAACAATTTACCTTTATAGGCAATAAGGTATTACAAATAGAAAACATGTGTATTTTTATTCTAGCTTGTATGATGCATTTAAAATAGCTTTATATCGCTTTGTATTTAAACCCTTCATATTTCATATGTATATTAATGTTCTACCGTTTGTTCATACAGTGGAGCCTCATTAAAATGGTTACATGTCGTTATTCCGAAGGTTCGTTATTCCAAAGGTTCGGTTATTCCGAGGGTTCGTTATTCCGAAGGTTCGCTATTCCTAAAATGAAATCGGGTTCGTTATTCCGAAGGTTCGTTTATCCGAAAATAAAATCGGGTTCGTTATTCCGAAGGTTAGTTATTCCAAAGGTTCATTATTCCGAAGGTTCGTTAGTCTGAAAATAAAATAGGGTTCGTTAATCCGAAAATGAAATCGGGTTAGATATAATACTAACATGAAATCGGGTTTGTTGTAATACTATTTTTTTTGTTGGGTTTATTTAATTTGGAGCCTGCATTAAGCATGCCCCTCCCCCTTTCCCTCCCTTGGCCAGACCAATCAAACATTTAGGTTTGTTTTATCCTTTTATTTGATTAAGTAAGCCCCCCCCCCCCCCCCCATCCTCTTTCCCACGTGGCTATGCTAATCTGAAATTCCTCCCTCCCTTCCTTCTCGTGGCTACGCCAATCTGAAATTATAGTATTGTAACAAACCCGATATCATTTTCTGATTAACGATCCCGATTTCATTTAAAGAATAGCGAACCTTCGGAATAACAACCCTCGGAATAACGGACTTTCAGAATATCGAACCTTCGGAATATCGAACCTTCTGACTAACGAACTTTCGGAATAACGAACCAGATTTCATTTTTAAGGAATAGTGAACCTTCGGAATAACGAAACTTTCGGAATAATGCAACAAATGTTCGGATTAACGAACCCTCAGGTATACGTGTTCGGAATAACGAACCGCACCCAAATTGAGGAACTTGGGGACAATGAACAGCACCTTGTTATGCCAGGGTAAAAACAAAGGACTATGAAGAGCTAGTACAAGCATTATTGCTTTGTTATGATAGGGTTTTGTTATATCAGAGCTCTTTATAATGAGGCTCCACTGTATTTTAATTGTAGAATGAGAAGTCAAAGGGGTAGTTCAGTTTTGGTTCAGAGGGCTCTTCAAGAAAATAATTCTGTTTTTGTAAGGTAATTCAAAAAGTGTACAATTTGCAAAAGCACCTAATTCGAATGACATAATAAACTTTGTTTTTATCAAAATTGCTTAAGAAACGACTGAAATATCCAAACATATATCCGATTGGAATAAATGTGGGGGACCAACTTTTAATCAATAATTTAAGATATTTATAAATCCTACTAATTTCCAAAAAGATTTTAAAACTGATTTCTTTATTGAATAATTATTTTACCATACATCACATTCATATATTTTTAATTTTTAAAATGGTTGAAACTAGGTATCTGCAGGGTGCCATTTTATATCAATGGCTGATTTTTTTATGAAAAAAAAATGTAACTTTTATAAGTTTTTAAAGATAACTGACATGTTTTAGGTACTAAATAACATTTGACCAGAACTGCTTTCTCTTTAAAATGTAAAAATTATGAGGTAATTAGTTTCTATCATTTTGTACCACATGTTGTTCCAATTGATGAAATAAATGCAAGAGAATACACAGTGTTGATTGTTAGATATGTTTCTGTAGCTGATTTTATATCAAAACAAATCATAAACAAAATACAAATCACTTCAAATTAGCATTTGTGAATAAAATTCATGTTTATTCCTTGTGTAATTTATACAAACATGGTGCAATTGCCAATGAAATAATTGAATATAAATGAATAACTACACATTATAACTAGTGTTGTAGTTTTAAAAACCCATGGGTCAAAACTGTTTCATCCAACTATTTTTGTTTACATCAAAGACAAAATATTGCTGGGATGTTCTAAACTCATGCTGAAACAGGACCTAAATTTACAGTGATCCCCTTAGTTCTATCAGTATTCTGATTACGGAAAACATTGGGGAAAATGATTCCAGAAAGTACATTATTAATGAACAATGTATCAGCAATTGACGAATGCTATTTGTGCATAATTATGTAAAATCAAGAGAACCCTGAAAATAGTTTGACCACAAGTTTTTAGTTACAGTTTACCATTTATTTAAATAACGGAAATACTACAGCACTAATAAAAATTAACCCTTTCAGGACTGAAAAAATGAAAAAACTTGGGCTGGGGTCTATGGAGTTTGTTAAACCCAAATTAAGTCATCTTGAATGGATTATATGGAGAACGTTTAAATTTTCTATAATAATAATAGTAATATCCTCGATTTATATTAGCGCCTATCACGATTGATAACCATCTCTAAGCGCTTTACGATTATATTATGCCTTGACTGAAAGAAACTCTTGAAAAGCATCTACTATTCCGCCAATAAAACTCACCCGATGACTCAAAAATAATTGGTTGAAATGGAAGTACTCTATTGCAACATTTATAAACGTAGTAGATGGCAGATTATCATCTACAAGTCTGTAAAAACACATTCCATTCAATCTGAAAATAGAATAAACAATTTCTTTGTCACTGATTTTGATTCCTGATCAACAAGAGGTGGAGTAAAGACAAGGCATCAATATTGTATTTGAATGTACTAAAGTAATTCCTAAAATCCAATAAACTGCTTTTTATATACCGGTACTGTAACGTGAAGATTTGTAAAAATCATTCAATATTTTTACATTTATTATCAATTGATAAAGAGATGACATCTTGCTGTTTGAATACCGAAATAAAATATACTCAGTGTATACTCATTCAAAACTCAACTGGTCAGTGGGAAAACGGTGGGCTAGCATTCCAACACAATATTTAGGATGAATGATTCTACATTATAATGAACTTTTAATGTATTACTAATATCTTTGAATAGCTGATTACGAAGCTCAGTGATTTCAGCATTTTTTTTACACCAGTTATCTTCTCTGCACAAACTGGTTTTAACCCCTTGACTACGGAAACCAAGTGGGTGCAAAGTCTATGGGGATTTCAGAATCTCTAAGGGAATAGCTGGAGAATCAACGTTGAAAGGTTGTGAAACTGTTCTACACCCAAAAAAACTCTTTCCTGGATGAATCAAAATCATATTTTTAATTGTTTTTTCTTTGTTTATTACTATTGCAAATATTATTTAATGTCTATTGAATGCCAAGAAAATATCTGGTCAATGAAATATTCTCCAGAAGAATGCCGTGTGGCAAGATTGGTAGAGAGTATGCTTACCAATCAGAGGGATTCTGAATTCAAACCAGTGTATAGCAATTGCATTTGTCATACAGCAAGAAAATTGCTGAATTTCCTTGTCCAAAGCAGTTGCATGCTTATATGGATATTGCGGATCATTAGCATTAGTAGTAGTAGTCATATTAGTAATAGCATAAACATCTTTCATACGAAGCTATGTGATCAACAGAGGTAGTTGTTACGTCGCCACTTTCACTACACAGAAGGCCTCCAACAAGTAATTCAAACTGGACTTGAATTACAAATACCAGGTAAACTTCTGTTATTTCCTTCTTTTATTTGTTTTGTTTTTGTTTTCGCTGTAAACGCACATTCATATTAAAATCTCATAGAGGTTTCTTAGTTTGATTTTTTTTCCCAGACACATGTTTATGTATAAAACACTGTAAAATTTGATTACGTAAACATTTAAAATACAAATTGACACACCAAATCCATCTAAGTTGACCTCCTTGATAACCTGCCTGCATACACAATGGACTCATATTAACTTCTGAGGGCCAATCAAATGGCTTCCTTAAAACAAAATGGTTCACAGAAACTGTTAAATGTAACCAAAGTTTGTGATGAGGAAATTAATTGATTCCAAGAATTACTTCATAATCAAAGTATCATCAATAAATTTATCAGTGGCGTTTTTTTCATTACAAATCAAGTCCACTTTACTTTGTATGCAGCAAATATTGAGTGTACAAAGATATTATGTCCCTTGACCTTTGACCTCATCTCCTTCCCATGATGCCTCTGGACCAGCCCCCAACGAGCGACGACCCTCCCTTCTCCTTGGTCTCCGCTAGTTTCTTGGCCACTTCCTCTTGCTCCTTCTGCAACAGGAATACAAGCACAGGAACAATAAAGGAATTTAGTAACTTTGTTGCCATGTGCAAAAAGTGATGAATGATGCCCCTCGCAAGTGCTCTCATCCTTGCCTAATAGACCGCTTCTGTAATATATGCAAATAATATGCGTATGACGTCAGACTCCCCGTTGGCAAGCTTAACAATAGTAACTAGGTCCGGCAAGCTCCGGCAAACTTAGCTTGCCGGACCTAGTTACTATTGTTAAGCTTACGTCATACGCATATTATTTGCATACATTACAGAAGCGGTCTATTGGATAATTTGCCCTTTTCATGTGTACCCAGAACTTAGATTAACATCTTCTTTTTCCTTACGTGACCCCTCACTCTAACCCATAACACTGTGGAGGGTTTTTCTAAAATTGAAAATGAGCAAAGAAAAACAGGCTTCGCCAGGAATCAAACCCGAAACCGCCGGATAGACCCGTGCTTAACCATTGAGCCACGAAGACTCTTGAATAGGGGACGTTTCCACGAAACCCTATTCATTGCTCCATTAGTCAGAATGTATATAAACCGGGCACTAACCCAAGGATAATTAAATAAACTTTTCTAGAGAAAGTGCGAAGGATCACACAAAGTGATGCAGCTTTGTATTAATTGAATTCAAAATATATAAAGGAAACTGACTAGAAATATTTTAAATGATTGAAAATGAGCAAAGAAAAACAGGCTTCGACAGGGAATCGAACCCGAGACCTCGCGATTGCTAGACCGGTGCTCAACCATTGAGCCACAAAGACTCCTGAATGGGGGGACGTTTTCTAAATGTTGTTGTGTCAGTATTACAAAAAACGTTCATATACCTGTAACCTGGCTTGGTTGATCCTGAATGCTTCCAAGGGGTCATCGTACTGTTGGTAGTGTTCAAGAACCACTCTCACGTCATCTATATCACTAACGGCAATAGCTGCACAGAAATATAAATTAGAACAAGAAAGAACAAATATTCAAGATTCATAGAAACTAACAATCATTTCAATATTTTCAGAAAAATACACATACATATAAAAGCAACTTATTCGAGAAATAGACATAAAATATGTTGCCGTCCAAAACATTGCAACAGCTCAAAGAGATTTGTGTCGCGTCATCACCCTGCCATTTCTTCAGACCAACTGCATTCCTGGGCTGCAATCTACTTGCCCCACAAGAACTCCCCACCAAAGTTTAGTTGAATTTATTAATTTACACATTTGGACAGAACACCTCCAAAGGATCCAATTAGAATCTTTGTTAACAGCTCAAAGAGAGTTGTATCACGTCTAATCACGTGTTCGCCCTGCCATTTCTTCAGACCAACTGCATTCCTGGGCTGCAATCTACTTGCCAATTAGAATCTTTGTTAAGGTGTTTTACTGGGGAGTCGCAAAGACTCTTGAAAAGGGGACGTTCTCTAAATGTTGTTGTGTCAGTATTATACAAAGTATTTAATAGATATTAAAGAATTTCTTACTTCTGAGAAAGGCAGCCAGCTCAAAGAGAGTTCTGTCGTTGTCATCTCCATGCCACTTCTTCAGACCAAAGGCATTCTTGGGCTGCAGCTGGTATGACTTGGGGTTGCAGTCCACAATGATCACTTTGGACAGATCTCTGTTCAGACGTGATAAGTCCTGTCAAGAAATACAAAACCGAGACTACCTCATTCTTGGGTTATGCACATGTACACAAAAAACAAGGTTTTGATCAATCTTTATTCAGGTGCAATAAATCCTCTCAAGAAATACAACCAACAAGACTACATCACTCTTGCATAATGCCAACATTAAAGAACAAACAAGGATTTGGATAAATCTCTGTTCACGAAGCATGTATCCTGTAATGAAATCTAAAAAACAATACATAATTTTTGCATATTGCAAGTGTTTCAACAAATCTAGACATGATAAATCCCTGTTCTGAGTTACAAAACAAAGCAAAGTTATCATGTGCACCTTGTCAACTCCCCGGGGAGCATGTATGTACTGACCTTGACATGGTGTCCATTGAGGTACTTGGTGGCATCCCTGACGAGTCTGTGCATGATGAAGCTTTGGGATCCAGGCTGTCCAGGACACCAAAGGCAGTCTGATGGTGATCACAAATTTAACAAGGATGATACAAATTAATAATAATATCAACAAAAATAATGTTTAATTATTAACCATGGCAGACATCTGAGCAGGGCAATTTTCAAATGTTATTGCCCTCAAAGTTTAATAAGCCAACAAAATTACGGGCGAACAAATTTTATTGACCGATCAGAAAAAGTCAATGGGATTTTGTGTGTAATTTGCCGGTCAATAATAATACATAAAAACGGGTGAACAAAATATAATTGACTGATCAGAAAAGTCACAGGGATTTTGTGTGCAATTTGGCAGTCAATAATTTCCGATGGGAATGTCGTATGCACGCTCACTCCAGCGCATGAGTGCGCAAATTCTCACACACGTTTATTAATGACATATGAATGGATTTGCACATGTCTTATTATGATGTAAGAATAGGTTTTTGAATCTCTGCTTTTAATACGTGCTAGCTAATTATCTTTTTTTGGTTTGAAGATGCCTAATAGATGGTTAAAACTGTAAGTTTGTTTGGTGTTCAAAGTTCGAGACAATAATTGTGATTAGACAAGAATTGTGACAATTTGTACCCTTTTTTGATTGATATATTGCATGTTCACTCGAGATGTCTGATTTGTCAATAATTACAATACTGACTGGACTTTTGGGCTACACAACAAATATTGCCCTCGTCTTTAACTCGGGCAATATGAATCTAGTTCAGGCAATATTTGTCGTGTCGCCCTCAAGGCCAATAATATTGTTTAATTATCATCATTATGTCATTATCATCATCATCATCCTCATTCCCATCATCACTTTTGTCATTATCATCATTTATGACACCATTATTATCATCATCATTATGATCAGAAATATCTATGTGCAATGATGTAACTGTTAACAGTAATGAGAACATTGTTTGATGGTTAAAATCAACAACATAAAAAATGGTTACAATATTAACAGGATACAGCAGACAGATATATGTGTCCTTCATTGTTATTATGAAACAACTCAAGTCAACCACTTCTTTCTTAGACAATTTTTCAATTTTAATTTTGAAAGATAAAAATTATTCAAGTAGAGTTTGAGTCTTAAGAGAGAAAATTACACATCTTTATAGTTCAGTTTAGACAATTACATAAAATAGTGTGTTTTAAAATAAGAATACCTAGATGACATCATGATCATATTAGTATTATGACATTATTATTACTATTTTGATACAGCAAACATTCTTTTCTTTACCCGAGATAACATTGTAAAATTATGTTCCAAAAACTAACAAAGCCCTATTTAGAAGAAATTATTCTTAAGATTAAGACAAGATTACCCATGATGCGTTTCTTATTTTATACTGCACTGATTTTTTTTCTTTTTTTTTCTGAGATTTGAGATATGTTTTGCAAACACTTACCATTCCCTGTTCAGAGGTATAGATGACAATCTCAAAGAGTGGAGGTCCAACTTGTTGCAAGAAATACTCGACCCCAGGCCTCTTCTTGAATCTCCAACCATTGGAATACTGTGTATGGTAAACAAGTCAATTACAAAATTAAAACATTTTTACCATCATATTATCCAATAATCTACAGCAGGCCTCTTCTTGAATCTCCAACCATTGGAATACTGTGTATGGTAAACAAGTCAATTACAAAATTAAAACATTTTTACGATCATATTATCCAATAATCTACAGCAGGCCTCTTCTTGAATCTCCAACCATTGGAATACTGTGTATGGTAAACAAGTCAATTACAAAATTAAAACATTTTTACGATCATATTATCCAATAATCTACAGCAGGCCTCTTCTTGAATCTCCAACCATTGGAATACTGTGTATTGTAAACAAGTCAATTACAAAATTAAAACATTTTTTCCATCATACTATCTGATAATCTACAGCAGTTGGAATTATGTATGTCTAGCAAGTCAACCTAATAATGGAAAGGTGTTTTCATATTTATTCTGCCTTGTGACTTGGAAATTGAGCAAATTACTTGGTGAATATATTAAATATTCAGGTGCTACAATTCAATCTTGAAAATCCAAAACAAGTTGTACACTTTCTTTCCTCCCCGTGGAGAATTCAAGCCACAAACTTCCAGTCCAATCTGGATGCACCAGGGGGTGTTTCACAAAGATCCTAAGTTGAACTTAACTCTAAGTTGGACCTAACTATTATGGAAAGCCATTTGTAGCCTTAGAATAAAACATATTCAAAAGCAAGAATGCAAGTATTTTAGACTTTTCATAAATTTTACATCAAGAACGTAACATCTCCTTGATATTAGAAAGTATCAATGATTTGAATCAACATATTATTCCTTAGAAAAAGGACCTTTACAACAATTGTTTAAAGAAACTAGTGGTTTTCCATACTTTTTAAGTCCAACTTAGAGTTAAGTTCAACTCTTTGTGAAACACCCCCCCAGGACATCTTTCATTTCTAGCACCAGTGTGTGGAGAGGTTGGTACTTGGAAATAATGGATTGATGCTAATTAATCAACACTACATGTGCATGTCCTCTACTCCCCATTGAGCATTCAAGACCCATACTTACTGTCCACTCTGGATGCACCAGGACATCTTTCCTCTCTAGGACTTGTGCATTGGGCAGTTGGTACATTAAAGGACTAGATGGATCTTCCACTGCGCGCATTCGAAAATTATGCCTCCACTATCACGCGATTTTAATATCAAGCCCAAATTAACATGCACTGAATTTAAAAATTTCATATATTTTGAGTCCTGTGACCTTGACCATATAACCCCAAACTTTGATGGCTACATTGGCTCCCTAAGAAACATTCAGGTACCAAGTTTGATTAAAATCTGACATCTAGTTCTTGAGATTTTGCCATTACAAGCTTGTTTGCATGTATAATGAGTCCTTTGACCTTGACCTCAACCTTATTACCCCAACATTTTATGGCTACATTGACTCTTTATGATACATTCAGGTACCAAGTCTGATTGAAATCTGACATTCAGTTCTTGAAACTGTGCCATTACAAGCCATTTTCGCATATATATCGAGTCCTGTGACCTTGAACTTTGACCTCATGACCCCCAAATGTAATCAGATCATTGCCACCCCAATATGTACACTCATACCAAGTTTGAAATTGATCCATCAAACAGTTCTTGAGATATCGCGAGAACGAGGCATTTTTGCACATATATTGAGTCCTGTCACCTTGACCTTTGAACTCATGAACCCCCAAAACTAATCAGATCATTGCCACCCCAATATGTACACTCATACCAAGTTTGAATTTGATCCGTCAAACGGTTCTTGAGATATCGCGAGAACGAGGCATTTTTGCATATATTGAGTCCTGGGACATTGACCTTTGAACTCATGACCCCTAAAATCTAATCAGATCATTGTCACCCCAATATGTACACTCATACCAAGTTTGAAATTGATCCGTCAACCGGTTCTTGAGATATCGCGAGAACGAAAATGGGACGTACGGACGGACGGACGGACAACCCGAAAACATAATGCCTCCGGCCACTTCGTTGGCGGAGGCATAAAAATATCAGGAATTTATGCTAACTAATCCAAATACTACATGTGCATATCCTCCACTCCCCATTGAGCATTCAAGACTCATACTTACTGTCCACTCTGGATGCACCAGGACATCTTTCATCTCTAGCACCAGTGTGTAGGGTGGTTGGAAGTAAGGCTCTACCAATGGGTCTGGAAGTAGCTTCTCTGCCGAAGGCTCAACTAACATCTGAAGAGGAGAAGAGTAAAGGCAAGATTTGGTAAAAATAAATTTATTTTTGATAGACCAATGGCCTTTGCTTTTTGTTTACATCCACTAAAATTAATCTTTCTCTTTTTTTTGTTAATGTTTATAGATATGTATTTTGTGTAGATACATATTTGCTGTCTTTAACTCTCTGCTTTTCAAAGTATATTATGTTTGTATTATATAAGAGAAACAAAAATAAACTGAGCTTGATTTAAACATAAAATTCAAGACCAATTAAAGATAATGTTCATTAATTCTGTATACTACTCATTATGTTATATCTGACTATTGAAAAACACATATAAATGAATTTGTAGACGTAGATGCAAAGTTATGATTCAATCCCAAATGACAACAAAATAAGGAATGCATGATCAATTAAATTTAAAAAGTGTGTTTTATTTCTCTATCTAGAGAATAGATAACCCATCAAGGACATTTTCCTCTACAAATCGGCAACTCCTATTTTTTTCGACCATTTAATGATGTAAAAATAGGTGGAAAATATTTAGTAATTACAATTTAAGACAAATATGAAGTGACTTTGCCGCAAAGTTGCCAACTTGAATGCCGTAATCTGTTTTTAAAATATCATAATGTGTTGCCAATTTAAGGATTTTCCTCAATTATAGCGATCTATGCAACAATAAAAAATAGTTTAAAAATAACTAAAGCAGGTAGAGTAACAAATTAGGGCTCTAAAAATAGAGAAATGTATGCTCCTTCTCCTTGTAGACTTCATATATAACTTGTTTTCTTCTTGCTGAAGTGTAGGACTACCAACCCACAAATATGTGGGACATCGTCCTTGATGGGAAGGGAGCAAATGGCCATCAAGAATGTTGAACAACCAATGCCCTCCTACACTCAACAGTATGGCATTGAACATTTGTACGTGATGTAAGCCAATACTGGTATTAAGATAATGTGAAAACTTGTTTTCTTACCGTTCTGTAATTCACAATTTCTGTAAATGCTCTCTGTATATATGCCCACGCAATGAAGTCTTTGTCAAACTCATCTGGTATCTACAAGAGAGAAAAATTAAATGTTGTCAAAACCATACGACTGGTTTTAGTACTAGCATTGAAATCTATATCAAGTGTAGCACTTTTTATCCCCTCGCCCCCAATGTTTATTTCCATCTTGAATTGTATTTTTATTTTGACTTTGACTAATCAAATTATGCAATTATAGCCATTTCATTTGGTATTTCAACAACATTTCTTAAGCTTCAAGTCTATACTGCACATTTATTTGCAAATTTACAAACCTCGACCAGTACTCAAGTATATCTTTAACATGAATGATTATATTCTTGACATTAAAAATGTTAATAAGAGAAAGAAAGTCTTTCACGAGTATCACTTCCTAATTTCATGGTTGAATAGTTTACAAGGAAAATGTTTGGGTTTGAAATTTTGAAGGAATAATAGATGCTTGAAAAACAAAGCTTACCTCATTTCCTTGTTCATCTAGTTTTGGTTGCCCTGTGGAACATCACAAGAAAAGAAAATGTGATTGTTTGCCTTTTTCATAAATTACTCATAATGCTCCTAATAGTCCAGGCTAACAAGACAGAAATTAACATTATACATACGTGTACAAAAATAAAAATTAATGAAATTAAGAGCTGAGAAATGATTTATAAATATATTTGATTTCTGAAATTATAATCCAAGATAAACAATTAAGAAATCAGGAACATGTTAAGAATAGTTTTGAAAGTTACATGGCAATTGTAAAAAAATTCTTATTGGACTTCTTCAAGTTGCATTACTGCAACGGTTGAATGTTGGCTTGTTGTAGTAATGAATGATATTGTTAAGTTTTATTTAACAGTTTTATCAAGTACAACACTGTTCTATTTCATTTTCACTATTCAGCTCGTCACGGAATTCCGAAATGACTAGACAAATAAAAAATAATTAAAATGACTAAATAAACAGCAAAAAGTTATCAACTTTCATATTCAAATTTACCTAATTCATATAGAGTTAATAACGAAGCTCCGACAAGCATCCCTCCCGTCAGACGCATCGCCCATTTCTGTATTTTTGCTGTGCGTTTTTTCCTCTCCTCCTTCTTCCGCCGGTCTTCATCGGTCTCTCGCTTCGCCCGCTCCTCCGCCTCCCGCAGCATCGCGGCCAGCGGCATGCTACTCTCGCTCGGCGTCGAGCTCCCGGCTCCTTGTTCTATTGTCTGTTTCTCCTCATTTCCACGCACCAAGGTTGATGTGAAAGAGCGAGTTAGTCTGGAACATCGAGGGGAAGATGTGGGTAAAGTTCTCGAGAGACATTCTCGGTTCAATTTCTTCACTCTGACCAAATTTGTTCCAAATACACGAAAGCTGTGCCTCACCACACATGTAACACTGAGCGCTGCCATTTTACTTGCATGAACGCTATATAGATGATAGAGGGAGACATTACCATCTTCAAAACGCATGAATGGTGCGCTCTGCTATTTATGGGCATGCAGCGCAGCCCATAGAGTTGTATAATTATTTTTCCTATACAGGGTGGCCCCAAAAAACCGGAACGGGGCACTTCCCAAAATACAGTAACAAAATGATTATGTCCATCGGATAAGGTATGTTTTCCAATGAAAAACGATACCAAGACAGTAATTTTGGTTGTGTGGTTTTTGTTTTAGGGCGCTCTGAGTGACACCATGTCAGGTCCCATTTTGTCAATTTTTACCAAGTCAGTGCCTGATAAATAGTTACTGCCCGTCATATCATCAAACAACCATGCCCATTCTCTCGGCACACAGCTGAATGCATACTAACAATAGCGCGAGAATTTGCTCGTTGTTCAATGCTATGACGGGCAGTAAGTGCGATTTATCAGGCACTGACGTGGTAAAAATTGACAAAAATGGGAGCCGGACATGGTGTCACTCAGAGCGCCCTAAAACAAAACTACACGACCAAAATTATACTGTTCTTGGTATCGGAAAAGATATACCCTTTCCGATGGACATAATTATTTTGTTACTATATTTGGGAAGGGCCACCCATATACGGTATACAGCTCTATGGGCGTCCGATCACGGGTGGGGGGGGGGGGGGGGGGGATGGGGGGATATATCCCCCCCCCCCCCCCCCCCAATATTTTAGGTGCGGGTGGCCTGTATTATACCCCCACTCCCCCATATTTGGGTTCAGAAATATAAAATAACATTAAAATGAAGCCGCCATTGCCCCCTCTCATTCATTATGTGAAAGTTTTTTTTTAAACCACATATTATTACTGAGAGTGCTTAACTGCCCAAATCCAAAATCTTCCGGGGGCCGGGGCCCCCTGGAACCCCTATTAAAGGGACTTAGTAACATTGTCCAAATCCTCAAAATCCAATTTGAATTCTAGCGGTTCCCTCATACCTTGTTGTACTCATATTAACAATAAAAGCATGAGACATGCTTCGGTTTTTCAAATTTCCCTTTCGTTAAAAAGATATTTACGATTGAACAACAAGACAACAAAATATGTTAGATCTTCTGTTCACCAGTAATCACACGCTGGTGGATTCTGTCAAGCCTATTCCGGGAATTAGTGATCACGACTCCATTATTCAGGTTGACTTAAACGCTTCTGTTAAACACCAGAAAACTCAAGCGCATAAAGTCTACAATTATAAGAATGCTGACTTTGATAAGATCAGATCTGAGCTACTGGCTTTTTCTGATGTCTATTTTAATAATGATCCTGACGCTCTGTCCGTTAATCAGAATTGGGAAGCCCTAAAGTCTAAATTACTCTATTTGAAAGAAAAGTACATTCCTAGTAAGATGAGTAGTACTAGGTTCAATATACCCTATATACACGTGAAATTAAGTGCAAGATCAGACAGAAGCATCGCGTGTATAATCGAGCTAGGAAAAGCCAGTCTCAGGAGGATTGGAGTCTTTTCAGGGAACTTAGATCCCAAGTTCAGAAATCTCTTCGATCTTCCAGATGGAAATATCTAAACGAGGTGATTGGCCCTAGCCTGAAAGATAAACCTAAATCCTTCTATCAATATGTTAAAAGGCTCAGACAAGATTCCACAGGTATCCAACAACTTTACCACAAAGGATGCCTTAGATCGTCTAGCCAAGAAAAGGCAGATATCTTGGGCTCTCAATTTGAATGTCTTTACCGCCGAACCAGACATCCCCCTGCCTAACATTCTTCCGTCCAAGTACCCATCTATGGCGGATATAATATTTCAGGGCAACGGTGTTGAAAAACTCCTCAGGGGATTAGACCCATCTAAATCATCTGGTCCTGACAATATCCCGGCCATTCTTCTGAAAGAGACAGCCTCTGAAGTTAGCCCTTTCCTCACACACATTTATAATCAGTCATTAAAGACTGGTGTCCTTCCTGACGACTGGAAGAAGGCCCACATAGCCCCGGTCTTCAAGAAAGGTGATAAGACGAAAGCTGAAAACTATCGTCCTATCTCCCTGACTAGCATAGCTTGTAAAACCCTGGAACATATCTTGGTTTCATCAATTATGAAACATCTTGATACCTATTCCATCCTCTCTCCTTGTCAGCATGGATTCAGAAGAAAATATTCTTGTGAGACACAGTTGTTGTTAGCAGCTCATGACCTTGCTGATTCTTATAGGAAAAAGAAGCAAGTCGACATGATTATGCTAGATTTCTCGCAGGCCTTTGATAAGGTCCCGCACAATCGCCTGATCCTTAAACTTAGACTTATGGTATCCAAGACCATAATCTCATATGGATACAGAACTTCCTCTCCAACCGTGAACAGTCTGTAGTCTTGGAGGGTGTCAAATCCAAGGCCTCCCCTGTTATATCAGGTGTTCCCCAGGTACCGTCTTGGGCCCTACACTCTCCCTTCTTCAAATCTGTGAGTCTGGAAAATACCTTGGAGTCACCTTGTCCAATGATTTCAAATGGTCATCACATATCTCGGCAATCTCTAAGAAAGCCTCCCAACAGCTTGGTTTCATCCGCCGAAATACAAGGTTCCTCCCACAATCCTTCAGAGAGGCGGCTTACAAGTCTCTTGTGCGTCCTCACTTAGAATATTGTTGCAGTGTTTGGGATCCCCATACAATCTCAGAAATCCAGACACTAGAGAGGATACAAAGACAAGCTGCTCGTTATAAAACGGCTGATTATCGAAGAACAAGCAGCGTGTCCGTTATGATCAGCAAGCTAAAATGGCCCAACCTATCTTCAAGGCGCGCTGTGAGCAGACTCACCATGGTTTATAGAATCATGAATAACCTCGTTGCAATTCCTCCAGATACATTTTTTACTATAAACTCATCTAAAACTAGGAAAAATCACAACATGTGGCTTCCAAACATACCGTCCAAGGGGCAATATCGACAAATTTGCATTCGCTCAACGGACTATACTAGAATGGAATAAACTTCTAGCACAGTGGTTAATGCAGTCTCACTTGATCAATTCAAAGATCTTGTAACAAACCACTATGAATCAACACATTTTGATTAGGTAGGCCCACACTCTCCTTATATCGTGTACACAAGTTAAGTTCATCTTCGAGATAGGCTGCATTATAGCCCTTTGAAGATTATAGAAGAAGAAGAAGTGTTCAGATGTTGACTTATCCGCTGGATCGTCGAAACCGTGTACAAAGTGAGTGCAATGAGTTAGTGAATATCACTTTGCATTTTTGCTCATTACTCGGCCATAATTATCTTGAAGTTTTCACACAACACCCAGTGGACATATCAGATAACAACAATCACATGTATCAACCACTCATCACTTTTTGCACAAGTCAACAAAGTTACTAGATCCCTCTGGCCATCTGACAGTCCTTGTACGTACACCTAATCAGGATTTCCCGCTATGCCCACTAAAAATGAGATAACAGTAACATTCAACATTATTTGATACGTAACGGTTTACGTATTTACATAATTATGAACAACACCTTTAGTTCTTGATATTCAAAATCCTGAAGCTTCCGGGGGCTCGACCCCCCCCCCCCCCCCCCCCCCCCCCCCATTGAGATTACAAATGTCAGTGCAGGTGGGGGGTGGGGGTGGGGGGGGGGGGTGTCCGTCAATACATTTTTTCCCGGTCGATACCTACCACAAATTTTTTTCGCGTCTGGAGTCGAGACCAATACAAAGTGGACTCGAGACCGTCAAACAGTGGCCAATTCTTAATTTGGGGGGTGAGTACGCACCCAACGCAGGGAAAACTTAAAATGGATGTATAAATCAGTTTTTGAACGTTAGAATAAAGAGGTCTCAGCTCATACATGTTTTTTTCTTCCCACTTTTCTTCTTTTTTTCTTCCTTTTATGTAGGGGGGGGGGGGGGGGGGGTGGGGCTTTTTTTTTTGGGGGGGGGGGGGTGGGCAAAAACGCGTTTGCCCCCCCCCCCCCCCCCCCCCCCCCCCCCCCCCCCCCCCCCCCCCCCCCCCCCCACTTCCGGCGCTTATGGCGTGCATTGTATTTCCTCCGATATTTCTGCATTTAACGATACTTATAGGTTCGGATTTTACCACACAAGCCCTTTAAAAAAAAGTCTTATTCAACAATATTGATCAATAATGTTGGCCAATATAATATACCGTAGATGTTTTTGGTAACTTTCACAATACTGTTATTTGGTTTTAAAATGTTATTGCATACATACACACGGGTCTTTTTTAGGTGATACGTATAGCGTATCACCTATTGTTATTACTCAGCGGGGTGTTTCCACAATCGCACAATACTTCACGATCATCTCTGGCTTTGTGTATATAATTCGTGTCATGTTACAAGGCTCGATCTCGATAAGATCTTGTTCATAACATATCAAATTATCATGCGACATCATTTGATAACGCTACCACGATCCGTCGTCATTTCCCGCGGTCATTCCGATTTCATTCGACATCATTTTGATAACGCTATCACGATCCGTCTTTATTTCCCGCGGTCATTACGATCTCGAAATATACCGCAATAATTGTGGAAACACAATTATTAGGTGATACGTATAGCGTATCACGTATTGTTATTACTCAGCGGGGTGTTTCCACAATCGCACAATACTTCACGATCATCTCTGGCTTTGTGTATATAACTCGTGTCATGTTACAAGGCTCGATCTCGATAAGATCTTGTTCATAACATATCAAATTATCATTGCGACATCATTTGATAACGCTACCACGATCCGTCGTCATTTCCCGCGGTCATTCCGATTTCATTCGACATCATTTTGATAACGCTATCACGATCCGTCTTTATTTCCCGCGGTCATTACGATCTCTAAATATACCGCAATTGTGGAAACACAATTATTAGGTGATACGTATAGGTGATACGTATAGCGTATCACGTATTGTTATTACTCAGCGGGGTGTTTCCACAATCGCACAATACTTCACGATCATCTCTGGCTTTGTGTATATAACTCGTGTCATGTTACAAGGCTCGATCTCGATAAGATCTTGTTCATAACATATCAAATTATCATGCGACATCATTTGATAACGCTACCACGATCCGTCGTCATTTCCCGCGGTCATTCCGATTTCATTCGACATCATTTTGATAACGCTATCACGATCCGTCTTTATTTCCCGCGGTCATTACGATCTCTAAATATACCGCAATTGTGGAAACACAATTATTAGGTGATACGTATAGCGTATCACGTATTGTTATTACTCAGCGGGGTGTTTCCACAATCGCACAATACTTCACGATCATCTCTGGCTTTGTGTATATAACTCGTGTCATGTTACAAGGCTCGATCTCGATAAGATCTTGTTCATAACATATCAAATCATCATGCGACATCATTTGATAACGCTACCACGATCCGTCGTCATTTCCCGCGGTCATTACGATCTCCAAATATACCGCAATTGTGGAAACACAATTATTAGGTGATACGTATATATACGTATCACCTATTGTTATTACTCAGCGGGGTGTTTCCACAATCGCACAATACTTCACGATCATCTCTGGCTTTGTGTATATAATTCGTGTCATGTTACAAGGCTCGATCTCGATAAGATCTTGTTCATAACATATCAATTATCATGCGACATCATTTGATAACGCTACCACGATCCGTCGTCATTTCCCGCGGTCATTCCGATTTCATTCGACATCATTTTGATAACGCTATCACGATCCGTCTTTATTTCCCGCGGTCATTACGATCTACAAATATACCGCAATTGTGGAAACACAATTATTAGGTGATACGTATATACGTATAGCGTATCACGTATTGTTATTACTCAGCGGGGTGTTTCCACAATCGCACAATACTTCACGATCATCTCTGGCTTTGTGTATATAACTCGTGTCATGTTACAAGGCTCGATCTCGATAAGATCTTGTTCATAACATATCAAATTATCATGCGACATCATTTGATAACGCTACCACGATCCGTCGTCATTTCCCGCGGTCATTCCGATTTCATTCGACATCATTTTGATAACGCTATCACGATCCGTCTTTATTTCCCGCGGTCATTACGATCTCCAAATATACCGCAATTGTGGAAACACAATTATTTTTATTATTTTTCTTTGCACGTTTTTTGTGTCTCGTGTCTGTAAAATTTGGCTGGGGATATGATAATGAAACCTGGTGAACATAATAGACCTTGGTGACATTGTGCACCTGGGTAATGATTATGACGGTACTACTCTGTGACGTCATGGAGACGCCATTTTGTGAAATATTTCAACAGCCCATACCTTTCTTACGTAATGGTATATTTTCACCAAATTCTGTACATGGCAAGCTAAGTTCAAGGGCTATATAAAAATGTCGCACCCAAGGTCGTACGGACAACGACGGACGCGTACGCGCGCGTCAAAGGGTAAAAATCCTTGAAAAATTCTCAAATCAACCGGCGAACCAATTTTCCATACGTTCCAGGTCATTCCGAGCATTTCAAAATTTTGCGCGCGTGCGCGTTTGCGCGCGCGCTTTTTCACGCGTAGCGCGCACGGAACAAAAAAATGGCGTTTTTTTTTTTGGAAACTGTTCCCAATACTTTCTATGATAAATTAAAACAGTTCCCAGATCTCCTCGACCAAAAACGCTCGAACAGGAGGGCGTAAAACTTTAAAATCCGCGAGTGCTGCTATGCACAAAATATGTACAAAATATGCACTTTTTTAATTGATAATAATTTTTAAAATCCACGGGCAATTTTGTTAAAAATATTTTTCCTTGCAGACGAATGAGTTGTAGATACAACGTCATGCATCCTTATTGCCAACCAAACCTCATTATGTAATCATATGACCATGAGAAGTTAACATTACCAGTTTTCAACGATTTTATCATTTGCGATTATGTGTATATCGTGTTTGGATTCCGATATCTCGGTCAATTCTGCTTGAATCTGTCCCAAGTTTTGATATCTTGTAGCTGGGACGATTCTGAACAATTACTATTTCTTTCCGACCGGAAATGTGCCGATGCGCGCGTGCTACACATGAAATCCGCGCGTGCTGCCATATGTAAAATATGTGAAAATGTGGTAAAAACATGCCCTGTTCAATTGATCATAAATTTGAAAATCCATGTTCAGTATTTTGGTCGTTATGTTTTCGTGATAGAGTATGAGTTGTAGGTATAGTGCGATATTCAAAGTTCGCAAACCGGACATCATGACGTCATCAAATTGCCATGAAAAGCGAAAATTTAATTTTGATTGATTTCATAAATTTTGTATTATGTTTGGAAGGTGCAGTTGTGCTTCTATCTCCTTCGATTCCGCTCGAATACGTCTACAATTTTGATATGTTGTAGAGGAGATATTGAGGAAAAATAATATGTTCCTATTAATTTGCTCAAATAATGGCAACATTTGTTTTTCCTTTATTGCAATTTATCATACAAATATTTCAATAAATTCCAGGTAAGCCGTTATATTTCTTTTGTTTCGTAACTTATGGCGTTTTTAATTAGATGTTTGAAAACAGTAATTGATTCTCAATACAGCGCACATCAAATTTATCCATATAATGCGTTGCCAATTAACGAGACCAGAACACCCTCCCCAATGTTAGGGTCTTCGCCCTCATACTACATCATACAATTTTATGAAACGCCCCTCCTTCCAGTAACGGTCAAAATAGTCTCTCACCCCTAGCATTTGTGCGTAGTAATCCCTATTAGTGCTGCAATAATGGGGAGGGAATTTTGACTCATACTAACTGTACGTAGCAAGGTTCTTCCAATGCATACAAAACAATAGTGGATGTGTGTGAGAGGGTGATGGATGACCAAGGGTGGAAAGGTCTGGACAATGTTTACAGGATCTAGCCAGTGGTGTGAGTTGTGGAATGTTGATGAATAAATAGAGAGAATGACACAAAGTAAGAGAGAATGACAGAATATAAGAGTGGAATGATAAGATGATGATGGTACAATTTAGAGTACGATACTGCATAATCAAATAATATTCTTCAGGATATCACACTCCTCCCCCCTTTAGATTTTTACTTCAAATTATGTGGACGCATTATAGGTCTGATGGTGTGTAGTCTTATCGTTCAGGCCCATGAAGGTATATTAGTTTGTGTTGTACATACTACATAGACTTCACTTTTAGTAGTAAATGCAACTTGATTGTGTGAAATTAAATAATTATCAAAAGTGTCTGGAACATAAAGAATAAATATGACGACGACTACTTCTGATGATAGTGGCGTACTCAGGATTTTTCAAGGGGGGGGGGGGTTATTTCGTCAACCAACATTTTCAAGGGGGGGGGGGTGGGTTTCGGTAAATTTTTTTCGAGGGGGGAGGGGTGTCGGTGAAGATTTGTGAGGCGGGTGGGGGGTGGCACTGAAGATCTTTTCGAGGGGGTGTAGTTGGGGATTTGTTTTCGAAGGGGGAGGGGTTGTCGGTGAATATTTTTTGAGGGGGGTGTCGGTAAAGATTTTGTTTGAGGGGTGTCAGTGAACATTATTTGAGGGGGTCGTCAGTGAAGATTTTCATCGGGGGGGGGGGGGGTGTTGGTGAAGATTGTTTCTCGGGGGGGGGGGGTGTTGATGAAGATTTGTTGAGGGGGGTGTAGGCGAAATTTTGTTGATGGGGTAGTCTGAGAGAATTATTTGAGGGGGATTTCGGTGAACATTTTTCTCAGGGGGGGCGGTGTTGGTGAAGATTTTTTTTTATGGAGGGGGGAGGGGGGTGTTGGTGAAGATTATTCAAGGGGTCTAAGGTCAAAGGTCAAAGGTCATACGTATCACCTAATTCGTCACAGTGACGAATTTCATGTCTAGTTTTTATTCTTTTTCTTTGTACGTTTTTTGTGTCTCGTGTCTGTAAAATTTGGCTGGGGATATGATAATGAAACCTGGTGAACATAATAGACCTTGGTCCGAAATTGTGCACCTGGGTAATGATTATGACGGTACTACCCTGTGACGTCATGGGGACGCCATTTTGTGAAATATTTCAACAGCCCATATCTCTCTTACGTAATGGTATATTTTCACCAAAGTCTGTACATGGCAAGCTAAGTTCAAGGGCTATATAAAAATGTCGCACCCAAGGTCGTACGGACAACGACGGACGCGTACGCGCGCGTCAAAGGGTAAAAATCCTTGAAAAATTCTCAAATCAACCGGCGAACCAATTTTCCATACGTTTCAGGTCATTCCGAGCATTTCAAAATTTTGCGCGCGTGCGCGTTTGCGCGCGCGCTTTTTCACGCGTAGCGCGCACGGAACAAAAAAATTGCGTTTTCTTTTTTGGAAACTGTTCCTAATACTTTCTATGATAAATTAAAACAGTTTCCAGATCTCCTCGACCAATAACGCTCGAACAGGAGGGCGTAAAACTTTAAAATCCGCGAGTGCTGCTATGCACAAAATATGTACAAAATATGCCCTTTTTTAATTGATAATAATTTTTAAAATCCACGGGCGATTTTGTTAAAAATATTTTTCCTTGCAGACGAATGAGTTGTAGATACAACGTCATGCATCCTTATCGCCAACCAAACCTCATTATGTAATCATATGACCATGAGAAGTTAACATTAGCAGTTTTCAACGATTTTATCATTTGCGATTATGTATATATCGTGTTTGGATTCCGATATCTCGGTCAATTCTGCTTGAATCTGTCCCAAGTTTTGATATCTTGTAGCTGGGACGATCCTGAACAATTACTATCTCTTTCCGACCGGAAATGTGCCGATGCGCGCGTGCTACACATGAAATCCGCGCGTGCTGCCATATGTAAAATATGTGAAAATGTGGTAAAAACATGCCCTGTTCAATTGATCATAAATTTGAAAATCCATGTTCAGTATTTTGGTTGTTGTGTATTCGTGACAGAGTATGAGTTGTAGATATGGTGCGATATTCAAAAATCGCCAATCGGACATCGTGACGTCATCGATTTGCCATGAAAAGCGAAAATTAAATTTTGATTGATTTCATAAATTTTGTGTTATGTTTTGAAGGTGCAGTTGTGTGTCTATCTCCTTCGATTCTGGTCGAATACGTCTACAATTTTGATATGCTGTAGCGGAGATCTGGAGGAAAAATAATGTGTTCCTATTATGTTGCTCAAATAATGGAAACATTTGTTTTCCCTCTATTGCAATGTAGCATACAAATAATTCAAGATATTCCCAGTAAGCCGTTATATTTCTTTTGTTTCATAACTTATGGCGTTTTTAATTAGATGTTTGAAAACAGTAATTGATTCTCAATACAGCGCACATCAAATTTATGCATATAATGCGTTGCCAATTAACGAGACCAGAACACCCTCCCCAATGTTAGGGTCTTCACCCTCATACTACATCATACAATTTTATGAAACGCCCCTCCTTCCAGTAACGGTCAAAATAGTCTCTCACCCCTAGCATTTGTGCGTAGTAATCCCTATTAGTGCTGCAATAATGGGGAGGGAATTTTGACTCATACTAACTGTACGTAGCAAGGTTCTTCCAATGCATACAAAACAATAGTGGATGTGTGTGAGAGGGTGATGGATGACCAAGGGTGGAAAGGTCTGGACAATGTTTACAGGATCTAGCCAGTGGTGTGAGTTGTGGAATGTTGATGAATAAATAGAGAGAATGACACAAAGTAAGAGAGAATGACAGAATATAAGAGTGGAATGATAAGATGATGATGGTACAATTTAGAGTACGATACTGCATAATCAAATAATATTCTTCAGGATATCACACTCCTCCCCCCTTTAGATTTTTACTTCAAATTATGTGGACGCATTATAGGTCTGATGGTGTGTAGTCTTATCGTTCAGGCTCATGAAGGTATATTAGTTTGTGTTGTACATACTACATAGACTTCACTTTTAGTAGTAAATGCAACTTGATTGTGTGAAATTAAATAATTATCAAAAGTGTCTGGAACATAAAGAATAAATATGACGACGACTACTTCTGATGATAGTGGCGTACTCAGGATTTTTCAAGGGGGGGGGGGGTTATTTCGTCAACCAACATTTTCAAGGGGGGGGGGGTGGGTGTCGGTAAATTTTTTTCGAGGGGGGAGGGGTGTCGGTGAAGATTTGTGAGGCGGGTGGGGGGTGGCACTGAAGATCTTTTCGAGGGGGTGTAGTTGGGGATTTGTTTTCGAAGGGGGAGGGGTTGTCGGTGAATATTTTTTGAGGGGGGTGTCGGTAAAGATTTTGTTTGAGGGGTGTCAGTGAACATTATTTGAGGGGGTCGTCAGTGAAGATTTTCATCGGGGGGGGGGGGTGTTGGTGAAGATTGTTTCTCGGGGGGGGGGGGGTGTTGATGAAGATTTGTTGAGGGGGGTGTAGGCGAAATTTTGTTGATGGGGTAGTCTGAGAGAATTATTTGAGGGGGATTTCGGTGAACATTTTTCTCAGGGGGGGCGGTGTTGGTGAAGATTTTTTTTTTTATGGAGGGGGGGGGAGGGGGGGTGTTGGTGAAGATTATTCAAGGGGTCTAAGGTCAAAGGTCAAAGGTCATACGTATCACCTAATCGTCACAGTGGACGAATTTCATGTCTAGTTTTTATTCTTTTTCTTTGCACGTTTTTTGTGTCTCGTGTCTGTAAAATTTGGCTGGGGATATGATTATGAAACCTGGTGAACATAATAGACCTTGGTCCGACATTGTGCACCTGGGTAATGATTATGACGGTACTACTCTGTGACGTCATGGAGACGCCATTTTGTGAAATATTTCAACAGCCCATACCTTTCTTACGTAATGGTTATTTTCAACCAATTCTGTACATGGCAAAGCTAAGTTCAAGGGCTATATAAAAATGTCGCACCCAAGGTCGTACGGCACAACGACGGACGCGTACGCGCGCGTCAAAGGGTAAAAATCCTTGAAAAATTCTCAAATCAACCGGCGAACCAATTTTCCATACGTTCCAGGTCATTCCGAAGCATTTCAAAATTTTGCGCGCGTGCGCGTTTGCGCGCGCGCTTTTTCACGCGTAGCGCGCACGGAACAAAAAAATGTGGCGTTTTTTTTTTGGAAACTGTTCCCAATACTTTCTATGATAAATTAAAACAGTTCCCATTCTCTCCTCGACCAAAAACGCTCGAACAGGAGGGCGTAAAACTTTAAAATCCGCGAGTGCTGCTATGCACAAATATGTACAAAATATGCACTTTTTTAATTGATAATAATTTTTAAAATCCACGGGCAATTTTGTTAAAAATATTTTTCCTTGCAGACGAATGAGTTGTAGATACAACGTCATGCATCCTTATTGCCAACCAAACCTCATTATGTAATCATATGACCATGAGAAGTTAACATTACCAGTTTTTCAACGATTTTATCATTTGCGGATTATGTGATATATCGTGTTTGGATTCCGATATCTCGGTCAATTCTGCTTGAATCTGTCCCAAGTTTTGATATCTTGTAGCTGGGACGATTCTGAACAATTACTATTCTTCTTTCCGACCCGGAAAGTGCCGATGCGCGCGTGCTACACATGAAAATCCGCGCGTGCTGCCATATGTAAAATATGTGAAAATGTGGTAAAAACATGCCCTGTTCAAGTTGATCATAAATTTGAAAATCCATGTTCAGTATTTTGGTCGTTATGTTTTCGTGATAGAGTATGAGTTGTAGGTATAGTGGCGATATTCAGAAGTTCGGCAAACCGGAACATCAGTGACGTCATCAAATTGCCATGAAAAGCGAAAATTTAATTTTGATTGATTTCATAAATTTTGTATTATGTTTTGGAGGTGCAGTTGTGCTTTCTATCTCCTTCGATTCCAGCTCGAGATACGTCTACAATTTTGATATTGTGTAGAGGAGATAGTGAGAAAAATATATGTTCCTATTAATTTGCTCAAATAATGGCAACCATTTTTTTGTTTTTCCTTATTGCAATTTATCATACAAATATTTCAATAAATTCCAGGTAAGCCGTTTATATTTCTTTTGTTTCGTAACTTTATGGCGTTTTTAATTAGATGTTTGAAAACAGTAAATTGATTCTCAATACAGCGCACATCAAATTTATCCATATAATGCGTTGCCAATTAACGAGACCAGAACACCCTTCCCCCAATGTTAGGGTCTTCGCCTTCATACTACATCATACAATTTTATGAAACTGCCCCTCCCTTCCAGTCACGGTCAAAATAGTCTCTCACCCCTAGCATTTGTGCGTAGTAATCCCTATTAGTGCTGCAATAATGGGGAGGGAATTTTGACTCATACTAACCTGTACGTAGCAAGGGTTCTTCAATGCATACAAAACCAATAGTGGATGTGTGTGAGAGGGTGATGGATGGGACCAAGGGTGGAAAGGTCAGGACAATGTTTACAGGATCTAAGCAGTGGTGTGAGTTGTGGAATGTTGATGAATAAATAGTGAGAATGACACAAAGTAAGAGAGGAATGACAGAATATAAGAGTGGAATGATAAGATGATGATGGTACAATTTAGAGTACGATACTGCATAATCAAATAATATTCTTCAGGATATCACACTCCTCCCCCCTTTAGATTTTTTACTTCAAATTATGTGGACGCATTATAGGTCTGATGGTGTGTAGTCTTATCGTTCAGGCCCATGGAAGGTATATTAGTTTGTGTTGTACATACTACATAGACTTCACTTTTAGTAGTAAATGCAACTTGATTGTGTGAAATTAAATAATTATCAAAAGTGTCTGGAACATAAAGAATAAATATGACGACGACTACTTCTGATGATAGTGGCGTACTCAGGATTTTTCAGAGGGGGGGGGGGTTATTTCGTCAACCAACATTTTCAAGGTGTTGGGGGGGGGGGTGGGTTTTCGGTAAATTTTTTCGAGGGGGGAGGGGGTGTCGGTGAAGATTTGTGAGGCGGTGGGGGGTGGCACTGAAGATCTTTTCGAGGGGGTGGTAGTTGGGGGATTTGTTTTCAGAAGGGGGAGGGGTTGTCGGTGAATATTTTTTGAGGGGGGGTGTCGGTAAAGATTTTGTTTGAGGGGTGTCAGTGAACATTATTGAGGGTGGTCGTCAGTGAAGATTTTCATCGGGGGGGGGGGGGGTGTTGGTGAAGATTGTTTCTCGGGGGGGGGGGGGGGTGTTTGATGAAGATTTGTTGAGGGGGGTGCAAGGCGAAATTTTGTTAGATGGGGTAGTCTGAGAGAATTATTTGAGGGGGGAGTTTCGGGTGAACATTTTTCTCAGGGGGGGCGGTGTTTGGTGAAGATTTTTTTTTATGGAGGGGGGAGGGGGGTGTTGGTGAAGATTATTCAAGGGGTCTAAGGTCAAAGGTCAAAGGTCATACGTATCACCTAATTCGTCACAGTGACGAATTCATGTCTAGTTTTTATTCTTTTCTTTGCACGTTTTTTGTGTCTCGTGTCTGTAAATTTGGCTGGGTGGATATGATGAATGAAACCTGTGTGAACATGATTAGACCTTGGTCCGGACATTTGTGCACGCTGGGGTAATGATTATGACGGTACTACTCTGTGACGTCATGGAGACGCCATTTTAGTGAAATATTTTCAACACGCCAGACCTTTCTTACGTAATGGTATATTTTCACCAAATTCTGTACATGGCAGCTAAGTCAAGGGGCTATATAAAAATGTCGCACCCAAGGTCGTACCGGACAAACGACGGACGCGGTACGCGCGCGTCAAAGGGTAAGAAATCCTTGAAAAATTCTCAAATCAACCGGCGAACACAATTTTCCATACGTTCCAGGTCATTCCGAGCATTTCAAAATTTTGGCGCGCGTGCGCGTTTGCGCGCGCGCTTTTTTCACCGCGTAGCGCGCAGGGAACAAAAAAAATGGCGTTCTTTTTTTTGGAAACTGTTTCCCTGCCAATACTTTCTATGATAAATTAAAACAGTTCCCAGATCTCCTCGACCAAAAACGCTCGAACAGGAGGGCGTAAAACTTTAAAATCCGCGAGTGCTGCTATGCACAAAATAATGTACAAAATATGCTCTTTTTTAATTGATAATAATTTTTAAAATCCACGGGCAATTTTGTTAAAAATATTTTTCCTTGCAGACGAATGAGTTGTAGATACAACGTCATGCATCCTTATTGCCAACCAAACCTCATTATGTAATCAGTATGACCATGAGAAGTTAACATTACCAGTTTTCAACGATTTTTATCATTTGCGATTATGTGTATATCGTGTTTTGGGATTCCGATAAATCTCGGTCAATTCTGCTTGAATCTTGTCCCAAGGTTTTGATATCTTGTAGCTGGGAGACGATTCTGAACAATTACTATTTCTTTCCGACCGAAATGTGCCGATGCGCGCGTGCTACACATGAAATCCGCGCGTGCTGCCATAATGATAAATATGTGAAAATGTGGTAAAAACATGCCCTGGTTCAATTGATCATAAATTTGAAAATCCATGTTCAGTAATTTTTGTCGTTATGTTTTCGAGTAGAGTAAGAGTTGTAGGTATAGTGCGATATTCAAAGTTCGCAAACCGGAATCATGACGTCATCAAATTGCCATGAAAAGCGAAAATTTAATTTTGATTGATTTCATAAATTTTGTATTATGTTTTGGAAGGTGCAGTTGTGTGTCTATCTCCTTCGATTCTGGTCGAATACGTCTACAATTTTGATATGCTGTAGCGGAGGATCTGGAGGAAAAATAATTGTGTTCCTATTATGTTGCTCAAATCAATGGAAACATTTGTTTTTCCTTTATTGCAATTTATCATTACAAATAATTCAAGATATTCCCAGTAAGCCGTTATATTTCTTTTGTTTCATAACTTATGGCCGTTTTTAATTAGATGTTTGAAAACAGTAATTGATTCTCAATACACAGCGCACCATCAAATTTATCCATATAATGCGTTGCCAATTACGAGACCAGAACACCTCCCCAATGTTAGGGGTCTTTCGCCCTCATACTACATCATAAACAATTTTATGAAACGGCCCCTCCTTCCCAGTAACGGTCAAAAATAGTCTCTC
>JBAMJV010012541.1:0-43805 GCA_037951105.1 Echinarachnius parma
TTTGGTATTCTACTATTATATACGTGGATGCTCGTTGTACTCTTTTCGTTTATATTAGAGGCAGGGCGAGTGTTCAGCAAATTGGAGCTTTAGGAGTGTGATAAATGCATTATATATACCAGTTGTCATTCAGAATCAGAAGAGATTAAGGATCTCGATTAGCCATTACTTGTATGACTGGATTAAAAAAAATAATATCATGTAAAGGTAAAAACAAAATAGTACAAACAAAATAGGGGGCATTCGTCCCTGCACAATCATTGTTTGTTGTCAAGCGCTTTGATTGATGCAGAAAGCTTTTGTTCAGGGCGTGCATTATCTTACAATGTACACGGTAGATACTGTTGCCGAAGGGGCAGGGTTGTCAGTGGCAACGTCGAATTTAAAGGCTGCATAGAACAATAAGAATTTGTGTTGTAGAAAAAAAGCTTATACCGATACAAATACCTAACTTTACCCTTCCTTTCATGAGTCTTTAAACCAAAACAAAAGGAACCCATGAACACTTAGATGACCCAGAAGGGCTAGGGCGGCAAACGTTTACTTGGCACAGGTAGGAGGGGGGGGGGGGGGGGGGGGGGGGGGACAAGAACCATGAAAGTGCAGGCCTACATTGAAAGCTACTTTACTTATCTGTAAACCAAACAAAAGGACCCATGAACACTTAAGATGACCCAGAAGGCGTAGGGCGGCAAACGTTTACTTGCACAGGGTAGGAGGGGGGGGGGGGGGGGGGGGGTGGGACAAGAACCATGAAAGTGCAGGCCTACATGAAAGCTACTTTACTTATCTGTATTTTACATATCCTATAATTAAAAATTGTCCTGTCATGTTTCTTTCCTTTGAGTTGATTCATCGGTTTGAACGTTGACTAACAACGGGGACAGAGGTTTTTAAAATAAATGTGTGCATGGGTGGGACCCTATGTATACGCCCCATATCAAACACAGTCTCATACAAATAACAGCAACAGTGGTTGTCTATTTTAGGCGGCGTTTTCACATGAATATTCATCACCATTGTATTTTTATGTGACGTTTCCATGAGATTCACCTCCATTATTATTCTCATGAATATTCGTCACCATTATTTGCATTCTTGATTAACGTCTCCATTTTTGGGACTGACATTAGAGAGCGCTCTTTAAAAAAGCAAGATGCATATAGGTGATGGGGGTGCTTCACGACGGAGTTCTACGGTATGGCAACGAAGTTATCAAGTTTTTGTAATGTCAATACAGCCTGGGAGCCACTATGATGAATGGAATTATAACGCGGAGAGCCCGGTGGAAACATATCGAAGAGTAACTTGAGTTTATGGAAAAAAAGATAAAAACAAGTTTCATATACGTCGAGCTTTCAAGCGATTAATCAATACGGATCGATGGGTATAAATAAAACCGAATGCGAGAAAAATACTTGTGAGGAATATGTAAAACAAGAAAGAAAAAAAAAGAAAAGAGATACAACGGAAGGATGTGATGAGGATAACGAAACACGCGTAGGTCTTCTGTTACAAAAAAAAGGTCTTGGTATTTTGTCGGTCATTTCCCTTGCTCGCGTGCCATCATGAGGAACATAGTTATTCACAGTGGCGTAGCAGGGGGCGTCACGGGGGCAAGTCCCACCCCCCCCCCCCACCCCGTCCGATGATTTGACAAAAACAATACAAATAGTCATTAACAGATTTTAAATGATAATGTTGTTTGCTATAGAATACAAATTACGAAATGGGGCGTCTGATGGTGGATGGGTGGATGCTGCTGGTCAAACTCATCTCTCGATCTTCCCATTGTATCTGATGACGTTGACGATGAATCCCACACGGCAGGGAGTATTATAGGGGGCGGAGAGGGTGATGATTTCAAATGAGAGGAAAGAGCTGCACCTGCTTTCCTCTATACAGTATTCAAAGAGCAGCGACAACCATTGCCAAAAAATTTATTTCAAAGGGATCTAGTAACTTTGTTGAAAAGTACAAAAAGTGATGAGTGATTAATAAAATGTGTATTGATGTGATCTGATATGTCCACAAAGTAATGTGTGAAAATTTCAAGTTATTGGATGTTATTTGGACGAGAAATGAGCGAAAATGCAAAGTGATATTCACTTACTCATTGTACTTACTTTGTACACGGCATGAAACTATCCTCGTAGACAATTTCATATCTGAAACACTTCAATCGTAAATATCTTTTGAACAAAATGGAAATTTGAAAAACCGAAACCTGTCCCGTGCTTTAATTGTTAATATAAAATATGATAAGGATATGAGAGCAACCAATATGTTCCAAGTAAATTTGAGGATTTGGACAATGTTTAAGTCTCTTTAATGGCGACAAGGTTGTGTGCTTGTGCCCGCACTTATATACACGCGTGCGACTTCCTTGCCTATCCGTAATTTAAATTCCTTCATACAGAGAGTTGCAACAACATGTTGCCGTTGTTGTATCCATTCCTTTTAGAATATTGTTGCAACATTCAGTATGAAGGGGCACTCTAGCTTCAAAAATCCACAGTGGAGGGGGGTCATTGAAAACATTTCCGATGTTCGCTATACAACGTTTATCTACATTCTTCTAACATAATTATGGCCGTTGTGAGGGGGAAGGGTGGAGAGGCAACTTCCCCTTAAAATTGGCGCCCACTGTACTACGATGACACTGGACGCAGTAAATATATCCATTGTAAAATATAACGTGTAAAGTAGCATTAACGATTTTTCCCGCTAGGCACCACTTTTAAAACGCGTCGCATCGAATAATGAATAATCGAACCACCATAACATGCATGATAACTAGGGAATGGTCACACACATGATGCGTTTATCTACATCCCCAGAACAGCATATTGTAAAGCCGGGCGCAGGACATCGAGCCGACTCGACTCGATCCGACTGGTTTCTAGTCAGGCTAGAGTCAGTTTCGCTCAGGTCGGAGCCGATTCAACATGTTGAATCGGCCTCGAATGACCTCTGACTGGTTCTTGATTGGCAAAACCGGATTAATCAGGCTGAGAAAACCAGTCGATCGGGTCGAGTCGGCTCTGTCTGCGCCGGGCTTTATATGGTGTTTCAGGATTATCTTTTCTCCTAGATAAAGATTACCTCCACGACCACATGAAACCCGTTTTTACATTCTATTAAAACGCACCCATCGTACATATTACGTAGGTGTAAATAGCCACCAAATAGCCCATGCCTTTGATGTTTGCGCTACACAGGCACGCATTAACGTTGTTAGGTTTGTTAATTAAGTTTGTTAATCAAGCTTAAATGTGTTTGACATTTTAACGGTCCCCACACCTCCAGCGTCGATAATCATGATTATGATGGCAATAATGCAGCCCTGCAATGATTAGATGTATTCCTAGAAAAAGGATGGTTGTTGGTTATTTGTTTTGTTTTTCAGATCGCGTTCAATCAATTTTGATTATTTATGTCTGGACCGCCCTTTATCATCACCATCCGAGAGACGCAGCCGAGGTTCGAACCCGGCCGATGAGTGGAAAATCAGAGCTCTGACCACTATACCAGAACAATTAAATTCAATTAATTCAATTCAGTTCAAATCATTCTAATTCAATCAATTCAATTCAATTCAATTCATTTAATAATACAATTACAATTCGATTCAATTCAGTTCAATTCGATTCAATTCAGTTCAAATTAAATCAATTAATTCAATGCAATTATTCAATTCAAATTCAATTCATTTCAATTCCATTCAATTCAATTCGATTCAATTCAATTTAAATTCAAATTCAATGCAATTCAATTCAATTCAATTCGATTCAATTCAATTCAATTCAATTCAATGCAATTCAATTCAGTTCAAATTCAATTCAATTCAATTCACTTCAATTCAATACAATTCAATACAATTCAATTCGATTCAATTCAGTTCAAATTAAATTCAATTAAATTCAAATTCAATGCAATTCAATTCAATTTAATTCGATTCAATTAAATTCAATTCAATTCAATTCAATGCAATTCAATTCAATTCAGTTCAAATTCAATTCAATTCAATTCAATTCAATTCAATACAATTCAATAAAATTAAATTCGATTCAATTCTGTTCAAATTGAATTAAATTCAATTCAATGCAATTCAATTCAAATTCAATTAATTTCAATTCCATTCAATTAAATTCAAATTCAATGCAATTCAATTCGATTCAATTCAATTAAATTCAATGCAATTCAATTCAATTCAATTCCATTCCATTCAATTCAATTCAATTCAATTCCATTCAATGCAATTCAATTCAAATTCAATAATGTTCAAATTCAATGCAATTCAATTCAAATTCAATAATGTTCAAATTCAATGCAATTCAATTCAAATTCAATAATGTTCAAATTCAATGCAATTCAATTCAAATTCAATAATGTTCAAATTCAATGCAATTCAATTCCGCCTGGTTATGTGGACATGGCGATGCCCTGTTTGCATTCCCCAATACGACAACGTGGTGACTTTAACAAATCATTTTATATAGTTGCTTATTTCCCTTTTATTTTCTCTTTTCACTATTTCCATACAGTTGGCTGAGATTCTCCCTACAGACGAAAACTTCATCGTGATTTTCAGGAAGAATGAGAATATCAGCGACAGCCGAGATCTCCTCAAGGTAAAAAACATAATATATTCTTTTTTATATACCACTTGATCACATAATTCTCTAGGCATTATTACCTTAGCTTTATATTAGCCTAGCTGCCATGATCATGATGATGGGGCGCTCAAGCTTTTCAAGGAATAAAACATAATATATTCCTTTTTATATACCACTTTATCACATAATTCTCTAGGCATTATTACCTTAGCTTTAGCCTAGCTGCCATGATGGGGCGCTCAAGCTTTTCAAGGAATAAAACATAATATATTCCTTTTTATATACCACTTTATCACATAATTCTCTAGGCATTATTACCTTAGCTTTAGCCTAGCTGCCATGATGGGGCGCTCAAGTACCCATTAACTACACTTGAGAGCAGCGAATTTATATTAAATGTTTTGCTAAAGAACAGACGTGCCACCGCGGTGGCACGTCTGTTCTTTAGCAAAACATTCAATATAGATGTTTCAATTCAATTCAATTATAAAGATTTAAATTTAATATAAGCGATTCGCGAATCAAACTCACTACCATCGTATTGGAAGCTCAATAAAGCTCAAGTTAAAGTACCCATTAACTATACACCTGGCTTGAGAGCAGCGAATTCATATGAAATGTTTTGCTAAAGAACAGACGTTCCACCGCGGTGGCACGTCTGTTCTTTAGCAAAACATTTAATATAAATGTTTCAATTCAATTGAATTATAAACATTTAATACGAACATTTTGATATAAACATTTAATATAAATGCAATATAAACGATTCGCAATGGTGCACCATTGCGAATCGAACTCACGACCTTCGTATTGAAAGCTTGAAAGACGAAGGCCCGAGCTAATATACCACGACACACCCACATCACGAACCAGTGACGTAGAAAAGGGGGCACATTCAATCGAAATCAGGAATAAAATCAAGTACATGTAGATTTTAATTTAGCTGATACTACAATGTTTATATTAAAATTAATTTATCACTTTGTGTGCATATTTAGTCTAATTGATAATATCAGACAATACATTTGTAATTTCCTTTCCTTTTACAATGTATACTTATAAATAAAATACCGTAGGCAACAATAAATACCAGAAGCTTGACTTACACTATGTAATTTGTGTTAATAATCGTTCAAATGTCTTTCTATGTTCCGTTTTTCAAAATATAGTTATGGAGGAAATACGACACAAACAAGAGCGGCTATATTGAGAGACGTCAGTTGAAAGTAAGTTTGTATATTATAGTGGAACTATTCATTACCGATGTGGCATTTGAGGTTTAAAGGGACTTTATTAGTAACATTGTCAAAATCCTCAATATCCCATTGGAATTCTAGCGGTTCCCTAATACCTTGTTGTATTTGTATTAACAATAAAAGCATGGGACAGGTTTCAGTTTTTTCAAATTTCCCTTTCGTTAAAAAGATATTTACGATTGAAGTGTTCAGATGTTCAGATGGACCGCGAACGCCGTATACAAAGTGAGTGCAATGAGTTAGTGAATATCACTTCGCATTTTTGCTCATTACTCGGCCATATTACGTCCATATGATTTGAAATTGTCACACAATACCCTGTGGACATATCATATAACAACAATATACATTGTACCTGTGTACCAACAATTTATCACTTTTTGCACATGTCAAAAAAGTTACTAGATCCCTTTAAGAATCATGATTTGGAAAATCAATGTTCTTAAGAGCGGGGTATAGGCAGAAATTCACCAACAGTTTAGGCGTAATGGATTTGATATGCGTCCGTTGTGGGATATGGCATGCCAGAAGCATCGCCATTTTCCAATAATTATGCTTGTATACATAATTATAGTGTTTTTAATTGTATTTCTTGTGTTATTGCTTTTAATATTGGTCTACAAACGATAGAGGAGTACGCTATAGCCCCGCCCCCTTTTGTCTGGGCTACACCACCTCGTAATCAATTTTATCAATTATCGTTCGTCAGAGTGGAACCATGTTTCTGGGTGACATGAGTATTACTGATTTTTTAGCAAAGTGTGCCTTTATCATAGCTAGCAGCACGTCTGACTAGAGCAAAGGGATTTTCCTAATGTTTCAAATAGCCTACAGGGCTGTACAATTTCCGTGACAATAATGTAAATTATTTGCACCGACAGGTCCACTTCATACTTTTTAAAATTAAATTCAAGCAAAGATATTATTGCAGGCATGATTCGCAGCCAATAAGGCTGAATTATAATATATAATACATACTTTACACGGCATGCGCGGTAAACATATGTATCTATCTATGAATGTATGAATCGATTGTATGCCATATATAAGTTTCCTGATAGATTAAAATAATCATACTATAAATTGTGGTAATGTCAAATTATTATACGTGCAAAAAAAAACTACCCAGGAAAGAATACAAACAGCCCTTCTCAGGATTCTCCAATCACCCCTTATTACATGGTGCTACTGCAAGCCTATACTGTGTAGATCTACATCGCCATGATTGTGAACCAGTACTTATCGTGTTTAAACCTGAACTTTGTTTTGTTTGCAGTCGTTCGTTCGGGACCTGTTACAGGGGAGACCCGTAGAAGACAAGGTACTGGATGAGTACGTGGAAGCTACGGTAAGTTCGCCTCGACCCACTCCATATGGGGGTGTTTCACAATGATTTTAACTTGAACTTAAGTGAAAGGAAAATGGATGAAAATGAGCAAAGAAAATTTGTCTTAATCGAACCCGAGACATTTGGATTGCTAGACTGGTCCTCTAACCATTGAGTCACAAGGCCATATCAATGAACTTAAATGAGTTAGAGTTTAAATTATGAAAATCCGTCAACAAGGTTAGTTGCATATGAGGATGAAAAATTATTAAATAATTATAAAATGCGACATCAAATTTTGTGAAAATCATATTTTGGCAATTATTATTAGCTATTCATTTATTTCTGAAACTACCACATTAAAACAAGGAAAAAAATAACGAATGTTTATTGTCTAATATTGTGTTTTGTTTCATTTCAAATTAATTCCAATGTATATACTAAGGTATTCTCAGCCGAATGAATAAGTGAGCGAAGCAAATGTATTCTTTACATTCAGTTTTATATATGTGGTGTTCAGAATTTGTGCCAATTACATTAGTATAAAAGTATTAAATTAATAAATGCATCAATCCGATATATTAATTGATTGATTTCGTTCCCTTCCTAATGATTGCAGCTGACGATTTGTGACAAGAACGGAGACAATCGACTCGGACTCAAAGAGATGGCGAGGTAACTATTAACTATACCAATCTATTCCAATGGCGTAAACTATCTACTTGACGCACGGGGGAACGTGCCCACCCCCCTCCCCCCCCCCCCCCCCCCCCCCAACATAATTTGACAAAACACTTTAAAGACATAATGATAAACATTCTGTATTATTATAAACAAATTCATATTGCGTGTGCCCCTCGTCAGTTTGACCACGCTACGCTACGAAAAACTACTACTTTTTTTTTTCTTGTTGGGGTGGGGTCGATTAAGAGTCTAAAAGTTCTGCATGGAATAAAGGTTGGGTTTGGACATTTTATAAGTGAAACAAGGTTTCTCGTCGTTTTATGAAAAGAGCTATATTCTAGTTTAGAGTCTAACTCGTGTAAACATACAATTAGACATTCTAATATTCAATATTTGAGATATATACCAAGTTATAACATTAACCAAACATTCCAAATAAAAATGTTAACAAGCTTATTAATGAGGAGTTACACTTATGAGCTTGCCAAGTTATTATAAGTTTGTTCTTGCCTTTTTTCTGCCAGGTTGCTGAACATCAAATCAGAGACGAATTTCTTGATCCAGTTCGATGAAAAGGTTAAGGTAAGAAGAATGCGTTTTTAATGGAAAGTAATCTAAATGTTTTGACACAGGATATATCAAATTATATTATACATGCATTATACACTACTGTTGTTTTCACTTGGTATGAGAAGTATGTATATGATATATTTATATAAGTACGTTTGATGATTTGGTAATTATGCATCACAAGCTTTTAAGTCGGTTAAGTATTGCCTGTTAGGAAGTTACAACTATGTTGAAGAGGGAGGATTTGATATGAGAAAAGACGAAACAAATAAAGTATAGATATCAATATAATTTTATATGCAGATGAACAGGTTGCTGCATATTATGTATCACGTCTCGTTCTCAAACAAAGAAAAGTCGTTTGCGGAGGATTTTGAAATCAGTAATTGTTATTGTAATATTATATTATTTTGTGAAAAACTAATAAGCCATATTCTCCGGAAAAGGTCGCATTAAAGCTGACAGATTGCTCACATTTACCATGATTGAGTGTAGGAAAACGGCGCTTTTAGGTTAACAGTTTTCACAATATGGTTTCTGTATATGAGAGGTTAAAGGGATCTAGTAACATTGTCAAAATCCACACAAATTACTTAGAACTCTAGCAGTTTTCACAAACCTCGTTGTATTCGTATTACCAATAGAAGCATAGAACAGGTTTCGGTTTTCCACTCTTCTCTTCCGTTATAAAGATAATGTATGATTGAAGTGTTATATATTCAAAATTATCTAGTGGGGAATTTCAACTGTGTACAAAGTCAGTGCATTGAGTTGGTGATTATTATGTTGCATTTTTGCTCATTATACTCGGTCATGTGGTATTAATGCATCATAGAAGTTTCACACCTCACTCAGCGGACATATCAGATCACAGAAATATATATATTTTTGAATCCTTCTTGATTCTTCATTGTTTTGCACATGATTGTCAACAAAGTTAGTAGATCCCTTTTAATAATTATCAACCCAATTTCAGGATGCCGAACATGAAATACAACACAATAATTGCAGCAATTAAAAAGTGCTAGCAGGGGCTGCAGCCCCCCCCTCCCCCCCCCCCCCCCCCCCCCCCACCTCCTCGCCCCGAGCATATATTACGGGACATGATTTTTAATGCATATATTGCGGTAACATTTATACAAAAAATGCTTTTGTTGAAGACAAAGCACTGAAAATGAATTCAATTCGGGCAAACGACATCAGCCTCGTGTGCCCATGCCAGAGAGCAAGCTAGGGGACAATTTTTTATGAATTCTAGCCACTCCTTTCTGCTCCTCTCGTGTGAACAAAATAAATGAAGTATATAAAAGACATCAATAATCGATGGGACTGGCTGACCTCTTTTTCCCTCCTGATGAACACACGTCCACCACCCCGCCCATCCTCTATTACCTGACTCGGGTATGACACTCTGCTGTGAAACTGGGGACTTGCAGACATTAATGATGGATAAAGATTCATGGCGTTGCATTGTGAACTCAATCTCGGATGAGTCCGCTGAGTAGTAGTAGTAGTAGTGATTAAATACATGTTTTTAAACATTTCATTTCACAGAATATGACGGAGAAAGAGAAAAGGAAACACATCAGCAAAGTCTTTCAACACTACGCGCAGGTGAGCTTTCTAGTATTTCAATTTATTTAGTGAATATGGGGAAAACGAAGTCAAACATTCAAATCGAAATAAAAGAAATTACGTACGGTATGTTATGGCATCTGAAATGGATATTTCACGTATCACTACTTCACTACTTTATGTATTCTAACTTTGTGTATCATTTATTATTTAATTTTTCATACATTCTCAATTCTCAATGCATGTAAATCAATCATTCAAACCAATAAAATTGACCCCAAAACGTTTGAAGTTGTATATATAGTTACGATATAATGTTTACTTTGTATTTTGATGTCAATATCAGGATGGGTCAGACGAGTTGGAGGGAGAGCGACTGGATGCCTTCATCTCAGATCTCATGTCAACTGATGACGTAAGTATACTAGTACTCATATATACAGTTACCATGGTTACTTTACCTTCTTGGGGTGTTTCAATTTTAATTAATATTTATACACCTGGGTAGAGAGCAGAAATAACGAATAAACTGCCTTGGTGAATGACTATCACAATGGGCATATATTGTATACACTTGCTCGAAACTCGGGTCCCCTTGTTTGGAAAACACCCACTCTAACAATCTTGCCACACTACACTGTTAAAACGCTGTGTAAACAAATTCAACAACAACCATCCAACTCTTGTTGAAAACATTCAACAACCCCGGTTGTTTAACGTTTACACGACAGTTGTTTAGAACATTTTTTAAACAACCCTGTTGTTGAAATAGCAAATACAAAAATGATTGCACTATAAAACGGCAAAGTCGGAATCGAACCGGGACCTTTGGGTTATAAGAATATACACGCTACCTCGTCGCTATCTCGTTTCGCTTGGTTTTGCAGTGGGACAAAAAGGGATTTGTCGCGATGATTTCGCGGTCGAAACTATCACGTGATTTAACACGTTTAATCAACGCTTGAACAATGGCCGCTTTACACAACCCTTCTTTCTACAACTACTCATGCTACACCTAAAGGAGTGGTCACACTGAACACGAATCCCCACGAATAGACCCACGAATGCAGCTGTACGAATTGGTACAAATCTATGGCAAGCCGTTTTAACATCTATTCCTATTTCTTGATAACAATAATTGAATTATTGATATCAGTTTATTTATTGATATCAAGTATTACCAATACCGAAAAGTATTTCTTGATATCAAGAATGCATTTATTGATATCGAGAATGCATTTCTTGATATCAAGAATTCGATTTCTTGATATCAAGAATTGAATTCTTGATATCAAGAAATAGGAATAAATGTTAAAAACGGCTTGCCATTGATTTGTACCAATTCGTACTGCATTCGTGGGTCTATTCGTGGGGATTCGTGTTCAGTGTGACCACTCCTTAAGGTTGTATACAAAGATTCAAAAACCATTTTTCACAGCGTTTTAACAGTGTACGTCCACCACTACTTATACTACTAAAACTTTGATAACTATTCGAGTGGCTCAAATGTAATTGGAGCAAACTCATTTTACGTGTATCTATCCCCCCCCCCCCCCCTTAATTCATGTTACATTGGATAGAGATACAATTGATTGTAAGTCAATTGGAAAGATTGGAAAGAGATACAATTGATTGTAAGTCAGATCATGTGTTCTAAATGCGCAAATCTGATTGGTTGAAACACACAAATTATCTGACTTACAATAATAATTGTAACTTACAATCCATTGTATCTCTTTCTCTTGATGTTATTTCAACAGACGGAAGCACAGTGGGACATGTCTCAGTTGGAGAACACGAAGAAGTCCATCCTGCGCTTCTTCGACATGGACGGCGACGGCAAGATCGACATGGAGGAGCTGGCCATGTGCCTGGGGGTGTACAAGGGTCTCTAGAATAACATCCGCCTCTAATCAATCAAAGGCCCATCCGCACAGCTCCACGATCCGAGCGCGAATCCGCCACTGCTAACCCCCTGTTAACTTATAAGATTAGAAAATGCCGCCACAGAAAGAAATATTATATACAGTAACACAGTTTCTTTCCCCGAGAAACCTGCCCTCCTATAGCCTTTACACAAGGCCTCGTGTCTGTCAAAAATAAACGGTGAACGCGACTATCACACGAGCATCGGCTCACGGCTTTGACTATTCTTTCACCATGTCGTTTCTGACATTCAGGCCAGTGAGGCCGTGTCAAAGGCTAGCCGGTTCCTGGATTAGTATTTGGTCTAGGTTGTTCCCAAATATGCCATTGCGCAGGCATAATTATATAGCCGTGATCGGACGTCTACATTCCAACTTCCAGTGGCATAATTCTAAAAATAAAAAAACTGCTTAAGATCGGATAAGCTACCAGTGTCGGATCGCTACCGGATCGTGTAGTGTGTGGTTAGCCGAACATTCCAAAGATCCTCATGCAATTTTCTTTCATGCACTTTTTTGTTACATGCACGTTCATGACTGGAAATATAATATAACTTTTAGGATAACCAGATAACAGGGTTCTCTCTTATACCACTTGCCTATAAAAAACTTTACTTTTGTTTTAATGAAAGACAAAACTATATAATAAGTACACCAAAAACAATGATCTGTTCCACACCCCTAGTATACCCTTTAACACTAATATTTGGAATCCGCTGCCAATGTTTTATTTTCCTATTTCAGCAGCAAAACAGGATAAAATATAATTTTCCTCTTAGCTTGTTTAGACCAATAGTTATACAAGTCTTTGGAATTCTAGACTTTCTTTTTTAGTGTTATTATGATGTATTTTCCCCAGGCAATTGTTAAGAGGATGCTTAACTGCTGAAGAAAACGAAGTGCTCTTCTGTTTATATAAAACATTACAATGTCAAGCTGATTTTCGCGTTATTATAATGATTTTTTAAATTGTTGTTTTGTATTAATTCAAATCGTGTGAAATGTTGTAAGATATGGATATAGTAGTTGTATATTTATTAAAAAGGAAAATAATTGATGTCAGAACTTCGGGGAAAAGGCCAATGTTATTTTATCAAGGTGATATTTATGTTGTGCAATATTATGACATTCTAAATTTACATATTTAAGATTTTAAATTGTTTGAAGTGCAATATACAGTAAAGGAAATAAAGAATAGCACTGTGATTCATACTCAATATCATTTAATTGTAATAAATTATTGTTCCAACATAGTGTGTTCATGCCCGTTATCAAATTTAAAGGGATAGCTTTGTTTTAATAAGACTGAATTTACCAAAACCTGCACAATAACATTACAAACTAACAGTTATAACTCCACCATGCTCGGGAGGTATAACAAATTACAAACGACTAATACAAAAGCCTGTTATCATTCAAAAAGAGCCGTTAACACACAAGAGGGCGCTCGCTAAAAACGCATTGGTTTCAACCATTTTTCACACAAAATTATACATGTGATGATTTGTTAAAATAATGATTAAATAGAGAGATCATCAACGAATATTTAAAAACCTCTTTTGAAAAAGTTGTAAGCAAATTTTATATTAAAAAAATAATCATCGAATCGGATATATTTAATGATATTTCAGCTGTTTCTGAACCGATTTTGATCAAATAAAGTTTATCATGTCATTACAATTGTGTGCTCTTTCAAATTTGACACTCAGTTTTTCATTACCTCACAAAAAAAATCTTGAATCGCCCTCTATAACCAAACTGAACTACCCCTTTAACTTACATTCTTGATCGGCCTGCCCTTGAACAACTTACTTACAAATCGTTTAAAGTTTGCTTGATCACATCTTCACCCCGCAATATGACAAATGGATTTCAAGGGAATTAATCAATCATTTTTGCAGCTACATGAATTATGAAATATTGTGCCTGTATACATATCCGAGAGGCGAAAACTAGTTCATACATACAATAGATAATTGTAAAGATATGGTATAAATACTGCATGATCTCAACAAGATCACTATAAAGACAGGCTTTCAAAATTTAAATTCACCAATAATCTTCATATTTTTGTCAAAAGGTAATGGTTTATTAATGCGCTCAAACATATTTAGTGAGTGCTCTCGTTTATGATAAATAAACGAATGAGTGAAAGTTTGCCATGAATGTGCGATTATGTTTTCTTACTCCCTCACTTCGTGTTGATATACTAAAAACTGAAAAGTTGTTATTTTTCGTATAAAGAGTCTGAACAAACAATTAATGTTGAACTCAAGCGGCCTTTATACTTAATATGAATATGAATATTTGATTTGAAAGTATATACATATTTTGTCTATATAAAATGTATATATTTGTCACATTAACCCCTTGCACCCCTTGCATTCCTTATTCGTGACTTCACAATCGAATTGACAAGGAAAGGATATATAAATCAACATTTATTCATAATTTTCACTGTACATTTCACTAAATAAGACATTACTTTCGTAAAAGTTGTAGTATTTTTTGTAGAATATGATACTAAAATCATCATCTCTTGTAGAAGGTATATCGATTCAATTTGTAATTTCTTTGCAGCAAATTTAGATTAACGTTTTTTGGACATAATATGCATGTACTAGCAGAAGATAAATGACTCAAAATATTGCAAATCTGTTACAATGACTGTAATTATCGTGTCTTTTTTCTCTCAAATTTCTTCAATTTGTATCATGGTGATGTTATCACACATGAGCATTACTTATCTATGTATATTCAGAGATTGTTGTTGCTTCAGGGACGAAGCCCGTCTTGTGAACTGCGTTCAGCTGTTGAGCAATTATGTATTTTTCCATGTCAAGAATTTATAAAGCTGTACAATTAATTCATAACAACATTCTAGAATGGTAATGGATGTATCCTTATCTCTATTAGACAAGTATTTGTACGTAGTTGTGATCATGTACAAACTGTAGTACATGTATATAGTATGTTAAAGATAGTGTGTAGTTGTTTGAACAGTTCTGTGCTTTTTCAATTTGCAGATATTTATCCTGACAGCATAAAATCATGTCGAAGTAAACAAATAAATACAATCAGTGACGGCAGACGTGTTTTCATTATTTGTATTATTCATGTGAGTGTTTTTCGCCTTTCTGTACACAAATACACACACACACACACACACACACACACACACAAACACAACATCCATACATGCACGCAAGCACACATGTTTACCCAAATGCAAATATTTGTGCATACACACAAAGACACAAACATACTCATGAATACACCCACAAGTGCACACAAACCTACTCATAATTCAACATTGTGAGTAAATTTTGTTTCTATGTCAGTATATTTTACATACACACACAAACATTGTATATCAGTGTCTCACAATTTTATTTATCATCAGAAAATATGTTTTTTTTGCTCAAATTCACAAAGAATTTACAATGTTCTAAGGTCAATAGAGTACATGATATAAAATGAGGAAAATAATCAAATAATAATGACATAAAAACCAAAATAACTTTGTTTGAAGTAGAAATAATAATCAAACTTAATATTATCATGAATGATATGATTATCTTGTGGTATTGAAATAATAGTAATATACAAAATGCTTAAAGCTGATTACATCTATACGATATAAGTAACAAAGCTATTCGTTTGTAAAAGTAACACTTAATAAAGTACTTTTCCAAATATCAAATATTTTACATTTTGTAACATTATTTTCCTGAACTACAGTATGCACTTAACTGCCGTGAAATAGTCCAGTACTTGAAAGTCACCTTGGAAAAAGAGTCACAATTATTTGGCTTAATAATCAACATTTCTTACTTAAAATATATGAGACTAGTTCAATTTTGTTATCAAAGATAACAGTGGTCTCCACTTAATAGGTTAGATTTCTGCTAATTTGAGGTCTGCATACCCATTGTGCAGGGTTGGAACCTTCTCTATTATTTTGATGACAATTTTTCAATCAATGATAATTTCTAATTGTTGAAATATTTATACAAAATAAAAGAAAAGTAAATTGGGTTTCTAAAAAAAAAGACCCCAAACATCGAAAATGATTCCAACAAACATTGACTTAGAGCTATGCTTTTTCTAAACCAACATGAAGATGTCAAGGGAAGAGAGAATACAAACATATATATGCTCCACAACTGCATGTAAGAGAAAACTCATACAGTTTTATATTTACATGCTATGAACTGTAGAATAGATAACTTGGTGAACATTTACAACCTCCTTACATTAAAGATCCTAAGTTGAACTTACAAATTATGGAAAGCCGTTAGTTTCTTTGAAATTTTTTTTTAAAGTCCTTTTATAAGGCATAAAATGTTAAATCAAATCATTAATATGTTGTATTATCAAGGAGATTTGATGATCTTGATGTAAAATGTTTGAAAAGTCTAAAACACTTGCATGTTTGCTTTTGCATATATTTTATTCCAAGGCTACAAATGGCTTTCCATAATGTTTAAGTCCAACTTAGGATCTTTGTGAAACACCCCCTGGTGCAGTACATGTCAAGACCAAACAAAATTTGTGCCAAATATTTCCCACATCCGATCGTCGGTTGAGAAAGTGAAGGGCGCAAAGTCACTTTTTGTACTTTGAAGATAATCATGTTTGAAGTTTTAGAGCCTTTGAGAAATAAATTTCAGCTCTCTTTAAATTTTTGATAAATATTCCCACAATTATAAATTATTATTTTCTCATTCTCTCAGCCAACGACATGCAGATGACAAAGAAAGAGAAGAGACAATACAACACTTATCGTACACAATACAACGGGTGGTTTGATGGACAACCAAATGAGGTTGTATCTTATTTCATCCCTGGAGGAAATGTGTGGCAATGATCGGACAAACACGTAGACAAAGAAAGCAAGGAGGCTATTGAAGGAAACAACAACATCATCCACTCTTATGTTACAAACTGAAGCAAGGAGACTATAAAAGACAAAACCAACAGCATTTAACCACTTGTGCATTACAAACTACACAAAGGGCAAATGTTTGTAAAGAAGCCTGAAGGATGTCTGCGGCAAAGTATATATTACAATGCATAAGGAGAGGGAAATGGAGAGTATACCAAAATGTCTATCCATTACCTAAGTTTAGCTCTGCATACATGTGCCATGGAAATACGATCTTCTTTAAATACTTGAGTTCCAAGCATGAGAGCACTTGTCAACACGAATGTGACATGTTCAAATATCCCGACATCCATGTAACATAGACAAACTTGGGTACCTCACCTCCGACCCCCAACCACCATCAGCAATACAGAAGGCAATGCGTTGAATAGGTGGCTATGGGGAGTAGAACAAATATATGTTAATACAGTCAAACCTGTGCAAAGTGAGCACCTACAGGAAACGAGAAAACACCTCAGGGAAACAAGAAAAGTGGCCACTGTAGTCGGGTGACCTCTGTAGACACTTTAGACAGGTACCATAACACTGTTTTTTCTCTGCAGGGGATCACTTTTGGTGGCCACTACAGGCAGGTTGTCTGCTCTAGACAGGTGGCTACTAAGACAGGTTTGACTGTAGTATGTGTTAGAGATATGATGACCCTAATTAGGGGTTTGAAATGGGAAAAAGCATACAGTCTATAATCCATTCCCATCAAAAAAATATATTTTACAAATCAGATCATAAAACAATACATCTTAAGGATCTAGGACAGCCAAAACAATGGCTTGAACTATTTACAAAGACTTGAGAAGGATAATCCATTTCTGGGGATTAACATCAGTGGAACGTAAACAACACAGACTGAGAGTGGTTAGAGCGGTCATCTCTTGAGATAAGAGGGAGGTCAAAAGGTCGATTCCCAACCGGGTCATAACAAAGACTTTAAAAATGTCATATGGCATACCTACTACCTTCTAGTCATGCGCTTGGCAAGAGAAGAATAGAGACAGGGGGAGTTAAATGCACGGAGCTACATGTACCAGAGGACTAGCCCCCTCATGCTGCTATCACTACTCATAGTAGACGCATGGCCTGGGGCTACTGAAAGAGAGATAGGCACAACCTTCTGGAAGGAGTGTGACTTTTATTTGAGGTACACACAGGCAAATTTGTAATGTAAGTAACCCAGACCAAGTTTCTGCAGTCAACATGAACCCTCACATATGGGACATGCTGCTTGAAACCGGTTAGATTTAGATTTGCAAACCGTGGTTCAGGTTCACATAGATAATGTAGAGTACCACATTCCTTAACCCCTTGCCTACGGGAACCGGTGGCCGAGAGCACGATCATGACTCAGGACCAGCCCTAGTTCCACTGATCTATAGATATGCTTGTATAATCCTCTACGGTTGACTGGGTTAGTGCGGGACGTGTGCTCTGCTACGTTCTGTTGATTTGTATGTTATTCTAGCATATTGACATCGATGAGTTAGAGCCAATGATGCTAATTACCATGGTAAATGCCGCTGGTCTGTAATCGGGCCCCTGCCCCCTGGTGGGTAATGAGCAATGGGGAATGGGGATTCCAAAATCTTGAAGGGAACAGGTTAATACATGCTGTGAGACCCTTTATGTTATTTGTGAAGCTCATGTAAAATAGGTTAAATTGATTCAACATAATAAATTAACTCAATAACCTGTTCAGGACTGACTGATTTTGCTACATGTATTCTCCATAGACCAAGCCCAAATATTTTTGGGACCAGTCCTGAACGGGTTAATGAGGATGGCTATCCTGGGGCCATGGGTAGTGCAATTTGGTTGACAGGCACTACTTCTGCCATCCACCTGGGCTATGCATCATTTGGTCCTACTGCCAGTTTGTTGTCTAATGATCAGTTTTGCTAATAAACATTTTGTTCCTTATACATTTTGTTTTATGCACACTTAAATCCTAACACTACCTGGTTATGAGACAAAATACCAGTTAGTAAAGGCAGTTGTAGTACATGACGCTATTAGACGATCTAGTATGTAGAGGAAGTCAGTGAAAGTAATACATCGGGGCTTATGCAGAGCACTATTGCCCCAGATATGCAAAAGGAGACCCCCCCCCCCAAAAAAAAAAAAAAAAAAGCTGTGTAATTTGTCATTGAGTTAATGAGTTATATATATATTTTTTTCTTTTCTTTCTACTGCTTATTGAAAAATAGCCCCCCCCCCCCCCAATTGAAGTTTTTTTTGTTTTCTTGAAGTAAATGTTAGACTAAACGACCATTAGACAATTAGACCATATGACTAATATGCACAAACCAGGTTCAGATGGAATGACATTGGAAGAAATAGTTGGTTAACTACTGGTAACTGACCATTTTAGGTCAAAAACATTCTTCTTATTATTAGGTCAGAACATTTTTTTGTTATTTCTAAGTTTCAGCTAACTGTTATTACACCAATCACCTTTTTCTATCTTCCATAAAGTTCACTAAATATATGAAATAATTTGCTTCCAATAGTACATTATCAACGAACAATAAACCAGCCTGTTGGTACAGCCTGTTGGTATTGCCATTTTAAATATTAGAAAAAGGTAAAAGAACGCTGAATGCAGCAGGTTGACCACTTTTTGTGACAGGTTACCTTTTCTAGAAATATTCATAATACTACAGCACTGGTCCTCTGTTGCTGAATGCCGATCATGCCGATGCATGTTTGATGGAATCGCTGTTCGTTGGATACCAGTTGTAATCAATGTGGCACTCTATGTCAAACTGGAAAGGAGAGAATGAAATCAAAGAGAAGAATGATAAGACAAATCGGCAACAATCTTACAAGGTCACAACATGGTAGTTATGAATCGATTGATGGTATAGAGTGGTCAAGTGTGACGTCATCAAAAAACTATTTTTAGAATTTCCAAATTTGAACTTCATTTTCCGAAAGAGCATACAAAATAATGACCAAATGTGGAAAATCAATCGAATATGTTAAGTATTGGCTGATCGAAAGGAATACCAAATTACAAATGACTAAGTAAAAAGCCCGTTATCATTCAAAAAGAGCCGTGAAAACTCAAGAGGGCGCTTTTTAAACACTCTTCGCTTTCAACCATTTAAAATAAAATATTGTGCATGTGATGTTTTGTAGAAATAGTGATTAGAATGAGAGATAATCAACAACTATTTAAAAACTTCTTTTGTAAATTTTTGAAAAGAGGAAGCATTTAAAAAAAAATTAATGGCTGGTTCAAAATTATTTGAATAATTGTGGGGCCCCACAATTATTACAAATGGTTATGTTTATGGATATTTCTAAACATTTCTAAACCGATTTTTATCAAATCAAGTTTATTCTGTCATTAAAATTGTATGCTCTTTTGAATTTGACACTCAGATTTTTATTATCTCTCAACAAATTATTTTGTGTAGCGCCCTCTATACCAAAACTCAACTATCCCTTTAAATTGAGAAATTCTAAAAATAGATTTTTATGATGTCACAGCCCAATAGAGATTGGGCTTGCAATCAGATTTGTGAGCAGGACAATGGAGTAAAAATGTGACTAAAAGCTTAGAAATAAGCAACATTTTCTCCAGCAACTAAGTTTGTTTTCATAAATTAAATAATAATGATAAATGATCTTGCCATATAGCTTTTTACCTAATGGAGAATTGATATACAAAGTTGAAATTTGTATTCATCAAATATTTGTTCTTCTTTATTAAAAATTAAATATTTAAGTCAACACAGGGCATATGAATAAGAGCAGGGCATATGAATATTAGAATGGAGAATATATAGAATGGAGAAGGGAAAGTTAATCACACGAGTTACCAGAGGACTAGCCCCCTTCTGTAACTTTCGCTACATTTAGTAGACGTGTGGCCTAGGGCTATTGAAACGGAAATAGGCGCCGCCTTATGTGCCAACATTGGTACGGGAAAGACTTTAACTTTAACTTTAAAATATGAATATTAAGAGCAGCTCCTATGCAGCAATTGAAAGTATCATTCAACTTTAAGAACAGAAGACTTAATTTAACTGAATTTTTTTATTTTGCTTTGGAATAAAGAGTGTAAAGAATGCCTACTGAAACTAAGAATGTCAAGAATGCAATTATATACTTTAAAATGAGCAAAGAATATTTGGTTGCACCAAAATCAAACATGAGACATCTAAATTGCTATACAGGAGCTCAGACCTCTTATTTGTAGTGAGGGTATTTCTCAGAAAACCTAATTCAATGAAATGAATCCTTTGAATTGACATTAAATACCTGTCAACTAATGAGTCCCTCATCTCGGTAGCAATGGCCGACGGCTTCCCATCACCGAGTCTGAAGACCTTTTCTATGACGTTCAGCTCAGTGGTTGTCGTGTCGAGTCCACAGAATGCACACCAATCGTTGACCACCATACCCCCTCCCAAGACTTCACTACCACGGTTCACTGTACCAGCCTGGAACAAAAAGGAGTAAACAAAATGTTAATAGACAAATAGATAAAAACATTGGGAAGCATTAATTGTAAATAATGGGAATGATCTTTTCTACGACGTTCAGCTCCATATGTCAGGATGACAGCATGCACCACAAAAAAATGGAGCAAAAAATGTAAGGGAAATCTTCCTGTAGGTAAATAAAGACAATGATCTACCCTATGATATTAAGATCCCTTAAAGTGTAAGAACACAGATTGCACACCAATCCTTGACTGTCATTCTACCTCACTGACACACCAGCCTAGATATCTTAAGGAGAATAACTTTCCTAAAAGAAAGGCATTGGAGAGAATTACATGTAAATAAAGGGGACGGCTCTCTCTATGACATTAAGCTCCTAGGTAATCCAAGACCACTGAACACAAACCAATCAATGACTATAATCCCCCTTGTATCACCTTGTTTGCCGTTTGTTTTACCAGCCTAGAAATGGAGGAAACATTGTAAAAAGAGGACAATCTTTTGTAGAAACTGCAACTATAATGAATCTTCATAGAATAATTAATTAACTCTTCAATATATGTATAATTAAATCAAGAATATCATGATGTTGTATACATTTATGATTTCTTCAACAAATATCAATAAACATCACAAATGTGCTTGTATACAACAATGGTTAAAGGCCAATGCAACTCTAGAATAGAGTTTATCCTACTTTATACATCGTAATATGCTTGTTCATTTCGCATAACATTACCCCGACTCAGATTTCTGCTTTGGAAGAAATATGTGCAAACACAATCAGGTACACCACTATTAATGCAGGAGGCCGCCATTGTTATGTCAGTGTGGACACCACTATGATCGATCAATGATGCATTCCTGCACTTAACTAGTTTTCACCGCACCAAACCATTGTTTGAATACTTGTAGACACTTTGATGAGTCTGCAATCTTTTTGTTCGGACAGTCCGCACAGATGTCATAATTTGCGAAGCATGTCGGGTAGTTACACGAACATGGTCGCTCCCATCATCTTTTGTCACCATAAAAATTAGTAAAATTTGGGTATGTTCACAGAAGGATTTCATGGGATCCAGTAGGCCAAAATTGCCAAGTCATGTATCAAATTAAATGTCTGTTCACCCTCTAAATGATAATAGTAGCCGAAAGTCATAGTTTCATTGTCCTTTAAAAAAAATCCACTTTACCTTTAAGAAAATAACAAAGAACATTGCATGGGGTGTCACAATAACCTTGATGGTGCAAAACCCTACATAAAAATAATATATATTTATACAAACCATGTACAATGGGAAAAAAAGAAAGTTGCAAACTTACAACGAGAGGAACTTGTAATAATGATGACAGCTCATCCTGGTCTTCTACTTTTGTTTTCGGATGAACCTGCATTAGAAGGTAAGAAGGGTGACACAAATGAGAAGATACAAAAATAAGAGTGAATGAAAGAATGATAAGTACATTCTGTGCATGTAACAAATCCACTGCCTTTTCATCACTTGGTACCAAGAAGGATATTTACTCATGTGTTACAATTGGGAAACAGACCAGAAATATATAATATAAATGAAATCAACTGGGTTTCCCAAGGGCTTTTTCAAAATCGACATGCTAAATAATCTTGTATATCATCTGACTTAGTAAAACACGCGTCATTGATTGGCTAAACACAAGTCACGTGATTGCCATATCATTTTTGTATATCACATGGCCAGAGAGGTATATCACCCGCCCTTACATTCAATTATAGATTACAAAAACAGAAACAACCGATTACGCTTGGTACACAAATGTACACATACCGGTACCGTATCGTACCGCTATACCGTACCGTACGATACGGTACTTCGTACGTTAGGCCTATAAAATCATTCATCTCGCGGGAACCAAATTCAAACGAAAATCAGCGATTTCCAGTACAGTTTGATCAGAAAATGACCCGATTAACATAATAAAAAGGAAACAATTAAACAATATTTCCCATAGAAATGCAGTGATCGGAACATGTTGAGATATTAGTGCGGAGAGAGGCAAACTACGTACGACAATAGACTGTATTGTGCAGGTTACAATCTTCCCTCAATAGCATTTAAAATCCCTCGGATTGGAACATTCTGTGATATTCCCTCCACCACCAGTTAACAACTGTATAATAACTACTACATTTGCTACGGTATAATCTGGGCATTGTGGAGGCTAAATCACACAGAAACTCTGTAAATCTTATTCACTAATGGATGCTCAAAGGGAAAATGTGTTAAAAATGGTTATAAAAACAAAATCGTACCAAACCCCCTTGATTGCTAAGGACGCTGTAGCTGCCAACCAGAACGTTGTCTGCTATCGTTTGCCGGAACACTTCCACCTTCAGCACATCTGCAAGGATCTCTTCTGTTTCCTGAAGACCACAATATGAAAGAAACATTTCCTTGATTATTCAGAAGATTCAACTTGGATCTCAAAGTAATATTAATAACATAACATTAAGCATTTGTTTATTTATCAAAGCTCCAACTTAAATCGTCCAACACTTATCTGCATATATATAGTTATATTCTGTTTGCAATGTCATTTTACCATTAAAATGGAATGATTGTTCAAGAATTTGCTTAAAGGAACTACAGCGTCTAGATGGCCTAATTTTCACAATTCGGCTCTCTATATGTAATTTTTCCCGGAGAAAAATAATTTGGCAGTCATTTCTCATGAAATCAATCAATTTTGGGGTAATTAGTAAATATCTAATTGTCCTGGGAACGCCCCTTTTAAATCGCCAAAATGTGACGTCATCTAAAGAACGGACTAATGAACTAAATGCTGTAGATGACGCGTCATGACGTAAGCCAATGAATTCTCAATCACATGTCTATCACATTGCCAATTCCGGACCCTAAATGTGGGTGGGGCGTAAACTGGCTGCTAAGTGAGATTTGGCATCAGAAAACTAGTCTTAAAATGTACTGTGTTTTTTTCATGGATTTTTTTTCAGCAGACCTATGTTTCAAGTCATCAACTATGGAATAAGTGTCAAAGTATGTTGTATTCTTTAGGTCCTTTAAGAAGTCCAGGGCCACTAAAAATGTCTGGCCTGAATAGGCAACCAAATATAACATATAACTTTATTTGGGGTCACCAAATTCAGGTTTGGGGCCTCTAGAATTTGAAAAATCTTGTCTTTACTTGCCCGAGAGGGCCATAAGGCAAAAAAGCTTAATTTTTAGCAATGCTTTTGTGTTAAGCCATCCATTCCACTTCTTTGATGAATGGTGGATTATGCTTCTCTTCGTGCTTACCCTATCAAGGTCTGGGTGAACGAGTGCGACATAATCGTTGCAAGCGATGACGTTTCCCAGCGCCGAGAGTTTCTCCTCCACCCTCTGTATAGCCACACTGTCTGGAAGGGAGTTGCGCAGATGCTGCAGCTCTTGATCTGTGGTGGAGTGTGGTACAAGGAGGCCGTGCCTGTTGCCTGTGGAAAATAAAAAGTCAAATGGGAGTTCAGTGATATGTTTTGGGTGGAAGAGCTGTCCACAGCACATGTACAATGTATACTTATTTAGTATATTGTATGATTTGTGTAGTACAGTATACATAGACATAGATTTGTAAAAATACTGGAAGAAATGCTACATACCTACTGCTAGTCTGCCAATGATTCTGCAGCCAGCAACGGCACAGTGCACCACTGGAATCACATCTCCAAGTTCCCCTTCAAATGTACTGAAGTCAGAAACAGTCACAGTCAAGTAAAAATAAGAAAGACAGAAAGAAAGAAAGAAACATTGATTATTTCCATTATTAGTGATAAACAAGATGAAATACAAGATGAAATATAAGACTAGAAATTACATGAATTCTGTACTTATCAGTAACAAGTGAAAATTCCAGCGTTTTAATCCCCTTTAACAAATGAGGTTGATAATTTGATAATTTTTTATGGATAAGTTTATACAAATATCAACCTCTAATTTAATAGTTCTTATTTCAATCTTATTCAAATATCTTTGTCTTTGGTTATGAAAAAGTAAAGACTAAGCTAAGTAAGACTAGAGAATCACCTTTTGATATTTGTTGATACATGTATGATGTATGAAGGTGTATCCCAACTTCGCGCACGAAAATTTCGGATTTTTTCAAAGTGGCTTAGGAACAAGAAAATCACAGTAATCTCAATGAAACAATCATAAATTAACCCTCAAATTCTGAGGATTCGATTTATCTTCATCAATTTCATTTTAAACTCACAATTCGTGGTTATAACGGACCTTTTCCGTGACCATGTCATATCAGAAAGAACTTCTCTTCAGAGTACGGTAGTCTCCATACTTCGCGCGTCAATACCTAGGGCATCCTGCCATTGACTTAACACACGTATCCCTGTGTAGCAAACTGTAACACGCATTTCAATGGCAGTGTGATGATGCAAACATTTTGCGCGCATTAGCATGTTAGCACGCGCGCCGTTGTCAAGCTATCTACGGAGATTGCACGATCCGAAAGTAAATTTGAAGGGTAGGTCGATTAAAGGAGCATTTTGCGCAGCCTTTCGATGACAACAAATATGTTCTACTGGAACGATTCGATTGATTTGCTTGATTCTTCCTCCTCCATAATTTTGTTGAAACAAAATTTATTTACAAAAAAAGACCCCAAAAGTGAGTATTTCTCCAGAAATATCGCTCTTTATTTGCTAATTTTTTGGTTGTTGAGTAATTGATGTGTGCTCTTTCATTTGACATTGAAAATTTCCGTCGCCGTGTTCGTGTTCGCATTTTTGCGTATCTCGCCTATGATGCGCGAAGTTGGGATACGCGCGAAGTTAAGAGACCTGTCCATATATTAAAAAAAAATTACTGGTATTTTTTATATATTGTTTTTTTGTGGTTAATATGTGTACAATATCACCTTTTAATAGTTTTTGATATATAACAAAAACAGCATTTTTGATATATCAGATTTGTTCAGTTTATACTCCTAGCTTTGTTGCAGCCCCCAAAATAGCAAATTCCATTCTCAAAGTAGGGTTATTGAAATTTGAAACACCGTCAAATGTGCTGAAGTCATAGTCAAGTAAAAACAAGAAAGAAAGACAGTACAGTTTTAAAAACAATAATTCAATGATTTCTTTAATAAGTTCCATAACAATTAAAACAAGTTTTTATCATCGGCAGTCTAGCTATGCAGACGATTCAACTTCAAGCCCTCCACACAAATTTTGGTTTGAACCACACATAGATACATTTATAATAGCGTTGTGCGGAGTTACACCTCTCCCGTTTGCTGCACTATCCAACACAAAAATATTTCTGCTGGCCAATTCCTCCCTCCATTTACCAGCAAATGCAAAAAAACACTTTTGTTTATGTGATCCAAAATTGCATGTAAATTGCATGGTAAATGGTCCAACTGATTGGACCATTCACTTTAGTAGATGTGGGTTTGCTATAGCTACAGCATATTACCGTAAATTGCGTATAAATGGTCCAGCTGACTGGATCATTTACTTAGTATCTAGACTTACTTTGAAGTTGAACTTCAGCATGTTCAGTTTCTTGATCATAAATATAAAGACAAAGTAATGGAGTGGCACACATCTACAATGTATTGTAAATGGTCCTGATGGACCATTTACTGCTCACAGTGGTAAAAATCCACGGGACACAATTTGAACTACAAACAGAGAGAAAAGAACAGCATATCTAAAGTAAAAAATTGCATACCTAGATTGAAGCTGATTTTATGATTTATTGTACAAAATTTCATTTTCAAAATGATAAGTCATACTTACAAAAATCGTCATATAAGTTCCATTTCTTTCTCTTCCTGCTCGATGTCCCATCGTAAACAAAGAAAGCCCGCCCGCAACATGCGGAGGCCGCTTATTATTGTCCAAAACAAGCCAACTCGCGATCTGCAAGCATGCCCGCCGTATCCGATTTCGGATACGCCGTATCAGAATTCGGATACGCCGTGTCAGAATTCGGATACGGTAACACGTGTGGTGTGGGAAGCTTGCGGGAAATACATGACAGTCATCCAGATAGCAGCAACACTTTCGAGAGGGATCACGACTGAGATTTTCTCAGTCTTTTTATTTTCCGAAACTGCAGATTTTCCATTTTTATCGACATTTGAAGAATAATTTGGACCATTTTGGTAAGTTCATATAACACTTGTATCATTTTTAGGGCCAGTCATGATTGATTTTGTTGAATTTAAGATAAGAATTTTGTGTGAAATTTTGACAAACTTTTTTTGTACTGTCCCACATTGTTCCCGTATAGCGCAGCATTACAATGTAGTGTTGTGTGGAGTGGCACAGCCAGCAAGCCACCAGCAGGGCCACCTATACCGTTTGTGTATAGCATACAGAATCACATTGCCGTAGTGCGTTATTTTTTCGCTCGGCGGGGCAATTGATTGTGCGAGGGGTGTCGGCGAATTCACTTTGACCCAGTTGACAATGAGTTGTTAATGGTTACGACCGGACGCTAGCGGTATAGAACAATGGTACCACGTAGTGTGCGGCGCCATGTGTAACATTACAAAGTATTTTACACATAAGTACAGGTATGCAGCAAGCCACAGGCAGAGGCCGACCATCGAGCGGAATATATAGACTTATTTGTCGGTTTATGTTACACTTACAGCCTAATATTTCAAAGAGTAAGAGCTAAACTTAGCTTAGAAGTTAGAGGTTTTTTAAAGACATAAATGATATTGATAAACAATAATGACAATATTTAGTCTTTTTTAAAAATTAAGTCTATTTTTACTTTTAGAGCTTCGCAGTTCGTGATCGCATAGTCATATTTGCTCTTTAAAGACTTTATGCAACACATTCATATATAGTATTAGTAATTAGTAAAGGTACTCCAATCCAAGTGGACATGCTCCATGTACTTTCAGAATAACCACACAGTCAATCAATCAAACTCAATCATGTCATGTTATGTTGTCAAGCCAGCCAAAGGGAACACAAAATTCAACGTGTGGGACTGGGAGATGTAAAGACAAAGTCACTCTACCTTGAAAAGTTTTCGGACGCTCCGATTGCCACCAAACAGTAGGAATTCGTAAGCTTGGAAAATACACCTATTTCATTGTTACTTTCAAATTGCGTTCGGAGAGCCATTTTTGAAGTAGAAACACAAGTTTGATTGTCTGCCGATTTGATAAGTTCCCTGTACGTTGCACTGCAGCACTGTGAACATGTGGGTCAATTGGATCGAAAACGTAAACCACGCAACGCGAATGAAATATTGCATGCTTCGCGATATCATTGATGCGCATGCAAATTGCGAATTGCATTCGGTGGCGTACAAATTGCGCAATCAACTTCTTCGGCCGCGTGTGGGATGCATTGGTGTGTGGTACTTGGGGGCGGGGGTTTGACGGTGTTGACTGGTGTGTGGTGGTGGTGGTGGTGCATGGTGGTCATCGATCGTGGTGGTGGCGGTGGTTGTGGCCATAGAGTAACTATAATTGTGGCGGATTACATTTACATATTACATATGAATTAAGTATTTAAATATACGTATACTGTATACAATAGAGAAAAAGAGATAGAAAGATAGATAGAGAGAGAGAGAGAGAGGGGTGGTGGGGGGGGGGGGGGGGGGGGGGGGTGGGGGCATGTGGAGATTCCAGAAGCATATCACTGAGACCGGTATCAGTACAAGCTCCCTGGGCCAAGTACCACTTTGCACATCCATATATTGGAGATGAATTTGTACTATATTTGTGTACATGTAGGCCTATATACATTGTAAAAATAGCTACAGGGTTGCCAATGTGGAAAAAAGGCGAGATTTGCTAGTATTATGTTAGTTTTCTAAAGAGCCAAAGATAGATGGTAGCCTACTGTAAATTAATATATTTAATTCACAGATAAGTAATTATGTTACTAGGATGATTTGTAAATATGTTTATTTCTTCATATTATCACGTGTATTATTGTTATACTATGTAGGTAGGGGTAGGGGTAGGTATGTTTTGTACTCTCATACCCCGAGAGGTGGTCGTTATATAGAGTCTGACTCTATACTATAGTCTATAGGCGTATAGCGACCACCTCTCGGGGTATACAAAATCTTACAAATCTGACAAAATCATAGGCCACGGTTCCACTCATCCCTGGGGGTGGTGGGTACTGGTACGATGGGGGATCTGTAGCCAAAAAAACTAAAATCATATGACAATACATTTCGTTTTGGAGGGAGGGGGGCGGCAGGGGCCAGGGGCACAAAGCAACACCTTTTTTTCTCGTGGAAGGTCACAAGATACATTATGCTTGTATACTTCGGGTATTTTTGCAAAATTGTGTACTCAAAATTTGTTATTTTGTGTGCTAATCTGTAACGGTGTTTTTGTGCTAAAGCGTATAGGGCACGAGGCGATGACAGTAACAGGTTTTCACAGAACGACTGGTCACTTAGACTACATTATACATGGCAATATTTTTCCCGGGACGAAGAAGATCGAGACGGTCTCAAAGAGGTCTAAAATTTGGATTTATGGTACTTTGATATGAGGTAAGATTCTCTTCAAGTATTACTTAGATTATGAGCAAGCTGTCGAGAATAATTATCCTACTTATGATATGTAAATTACTCACATAATAACGTATCGAATTTGAGTTCATCGTTAAAATGTGCATGGCTGCGAGGATGTGAACGTGAATTAACAACCTCCAATTCAGTGCATGCAACATGCATTGCGTATAAATGACTGTGCATAATCATGAACAGTACCGTTCAATTCAGTGTGTGTGTGTGTGTGCATGGTAGGTCAAACCATAGAGCTGTGTAGTATATTTACAACAAGTCTGTAGCCCGGGTTTTTCAAGACCGTTGGTTTAGTTGTGTATTAAATGTGTTTCTGCTTTTTTCAATTTCAATTAAATTTCATTTTATTGGTCCAAAATCAGAAATTCTTTCAACAAAACAACCGCTTGGATACATGTCGTTTGTAAACAAATGCACCTTGAGTGAATTTGGGGAAGTGGGATCTGGTGAAGTGAGGGCCGTGGGGCAGTGAAGGGGGTCGAGATATAGAGCTAGAAAAGGGGGCATTGCCATTGGCAAGTCGAGGGGTTGCCCCCAGGACATTTACATGAATGATGCAATTGAGCATCCAGTAATATTTTGTCATGCCATGGGCACATCTCAATGAAAATACCAGAAAGACATTTGCTCCCCCTCGACCCCCCCCCCCCCCCCCCCCTTTGGAGGGGGCATAGTGATATACTGCATGGAAAATGTTCCCCCATGGCCAGGGAAATGGAACAAAGCCCCCATTTCCCTGTTACCCCACTGTACCAATAACCTATAAATCATAATTGCAGCTACATACCTGCAATCCTGCAGCTAGCCCCCTATCATTGCCCCCCCCCCCCCCCTAGCCCCCTAGCCTTACCCCCTAGCCTGTCCCCTAGCCTTGCCCCCTGCCTCCAAGATTTGACCTCTGACCCCTATAGCCCCCTGACCCATAATAGCCCCCTGTCCACCTAGCCTTGCCCCTTGCCCCCCTAGCCTTGCCAGTTAACCCCTAACTCAGGTGAGCGCTACCGCGGAGCGGTAGCGCTCAGGGTCGGGCTCATAGTGCCCCCGATTTTTTGCGGTAATGTGCACAATAAGTGTGCTTAAAATTATAGATATGATACGGTACTTACCACCGTGTAGATGATACATATGTTATGCAACTATGGGGTGGATCAGAATGATGATTTTTCGCTCCATTCCGCATCAAAATGAGTGATTTATGCACATCATCGACTTCTATCTGTGTTGTATCGCGACTTCTGAACGATCGATTACCGTACGACCACTAAACGCGCGAGTCAGATCTGCCATCTATTCGGCGGGCGCGGTACATGAATGGAGACCGTACCCGCGCGTTCGCCTGATCATCGCTCGTTCCTAAGTCGCGATACAACACAGATAGAAGTCGAGGAGGTGCATAAATCACTCAATTTGATGCGGGAATGGAGCGAAAAATCATCATTCTGATCCACCCCATAGTTGCATAACATATGTATCATCTACACGGTGGTAAGTACCGTATCATATCTATAATTTTAAGCACACTTATTGTGCACATTACCGCAAAAAATCGGGGGCACTATGAGCCCGACCCTGAGCGCTACCGCTCCGCGGTAAGCGCTCACCTGAGTTAGTTAACCCCTAGCGTGTCCCTGCCCCACAAGTTTTGCCCCTACCCTTGTCCCTGTCCCCTAGTCTTGACCCCAAGCATTGCCACCTGCCCCCTAGCCGTGCTCCCTGCCCCCTAGCCTTGCCACCTGCATGCCCCCTATAAAGTGTTGCTCTCTACCTCCTAGCCTTGCCCCTGTCCCCTAGCATTGCCCCTGCCCTATAGCCTTGCCCCTTTTATAGCCTTGCCCCTTTTATACCCTTGCCCCTTGTCCACCTAGCCTTGCTCCTTGCTCCCAAGCCTTGCCCCTGCTCCAATATCCTTGCCCCTTGCCCTCTAGCCTTGCCACCTGTCCTCCTAGCCTTGCCCCTGTCCCCTTAGCCTTGCCCTTTGCCCTTACTAACATTGCCCCCCCCCCCCCCCCCTCCCCCACCCCCGGCTGCTCCCACGTTTTAACCAGGGCTAAAATAAATAATTGCAAACCGTCTTACCTTACTACCCCTCTCCCTCTACATCACCACTTCATTTCTTGTAGAAGAGGTGAAGGTTTTCTGGCCAAGTTTTCAAAGCTCTGCTCTGGAACAAATTGGCTTGGTTCAAAACGTAGGTGATGTTTTCAGTGTCTCACAACGGAGTCCATATAAAGCCCGGGCGGGGGGGGGGGGGGGGGGGGGGGTGGGGGGCACTCAACGTATATTGCTGTACACGCACCGCGCGACCACAGTTTTCAAACCCACCCTAAACAAGTTTTTATCCATTGGTCAAATTTATACCCTATTCAAGTATTTTCGCGGTGCTTTTTGACAATTTTGCCCCCTAAACAAGTTATAACCCCTAAAACATACCCTAAACAAGGTCTACGTCAATTGCTCTCGCACAAAATCCCGGCAAACTCCAGACAAGTTTTTTTCTCTGATTTTGGCCTTTTTGACACCCTAAAGACGGCGTGATCGACAAAAAAGTACCCTTTTTACCTCGCTTTTTTGGTCGCGCGTGTGTACAGCAATATAGCTGAGTGCCCCCCCCCCCCCCCGGATATAAAGGGTGGTCCCAGTTGAAAATACACTGTAATTAAGGCCTGTAATCATGATCGAAAGTTTTAACAAGTCTGCATGCACACACACATTTTTAACAACTGTGAGAATTTTTCTTTTGCTCTTGTTTTTATTTTGTTGTTTTGCTTAATGCTAACTCAAATGCCCCTATAATGTAGTTTATGCAGGCTATCATGATACATGTCGTGATTGATGAATCATTTCTCTTTCTTTCTTACTGAATTTTCTTTCACAGCTAGAGACACATGTGTGGAGTGGCTCAGAAGATACCTCATTACTGCTTGTGAACAGAGAAGAATGCCAGCTGCCTAGCATACAAAGATGTCTCAGTTTATCTGCAACAAGTGCCCATACATCAACCCCACACAAGAGGCGATTGCGGTTCATTATCTTCAGAAACACTTGCAAGTGGATTTCTGTTCTCTGAGTAAACCAGTGGATGTATCTGAAACTACACATCAGGACCTCTCGCAGAAGGCAGAAGGAAAGGCAGGTGTTTCTGTTGATGACATAAAGGAGTTGGACGTATGTGCCAAGAAGGGGTAGAAGCTTGGACAATAAAAAGTGCAGTGGAAAATTAGGACCTGCTAATGTAGGTCAAAGAAATACATCTACAGACACCAAAAGCACAAGTGTAGAGAAATCCCCCTCAAAAGAAGAAACATCTCACCAGTTCTTAGACAAAGAAGAGGCAGGGAAGCCAGAAATGAAGAAGCTTACATCGAAGGAAGAAACCAATTTGAAATAAGTGATGATGAACTTGGTCGTGGGAAAAGAAAAAGAAGTACGCCAAAACGGTACATAACAGATGATGAGTTACAAGAGACTTTGGCTGAAAGGAGATCAGAATGCTTGGTGCAAAAATCTGTAGGTAAAGATGTACACAAAGAAGGAAGTCCAAAGTCACTTGCAAACAAGAAAGGCTTAAATGCTAGAGACAGTGAAAATGAGACTGAGCTGCCAAGAATCACTCGGTACAGAAAAGTTGCGCAGAGGTTTTTACCACACACCTCCACAGTGCATTCTCCAGAGGAAGAAAACAAACTAGAACGCTAAAGTTTGAGGCAATCAAGTAGGAGAAATGTGCGAACCCCAGATAGGCTCAAAGAAAAACAGCAGAAGACTGATGAACCAAAAGAGGAGAAAACTGAAACTTTGACACAGAAGATAGAGAGATTACCTATACCCTACCAACAATATAAATGCAAGTTAGACTCAATGCTTTCTGAATGGAACACTACACAAGAACAGAAAAGAAGGACTCGATTAAAACCTGCACATTTGAAGGGTGTAGTCTGGATGTATCAGAGGATAGAGTTGGGCATCCACCTGTCCTGTCACGCAAAATCGATGGATGGTCTGAAGTGTTCAAACTGCCTTTTATGTGTCTGTTCTGGCGACATATGAGGAAGCACTTGCGAACAGAACATGGCCTTAATTGCAGACTGAGTATTCCAGTGTGATCAATCAAATTGTGACAGCACATTTATTCGATTTAATCAGCTACGAAAACATGTCATGGACAAGCACTTAACAGTTTCTCTAGTTGATACACTTCTAACTGGTGCTTATGACCCCAATGACTTTGCGAAAATTGATAAGAATATCCAAGGAAATGTGCCTTATCAATCACCAAAGCGCCAAAGTAATCAGAATTTGGAAAACGAAGAAGCCATTCAGAGAAGAAGAAAATAAGATTGATCAACAAAGTGAAGACAGTAAACGTGACTACAGAAGCAAAGTCACATTTGTTTGTGACTTGTGTTTGTCACGATTCACTCATGAAGACACTATGGAAACCCACAAGAAAGGACATTTCGCTGAACAGGAGAATGTGTTTTTGTGTCTGGAATGTGGCTATGCCTTCTCTGGAGGTGATGCTCTGAAGAATCATTACCAGAGGAACACAAGAGACTTCTGATGCGATACCAGTGCCAGGAGTGCCCATTTGCAACTGACAGATTCCACCAAATGAGCTCACATACAAGCTGTCCATTCTGGGCAAAAGGAAGTCATGTGTGATCAGTGTGGGAAGCTTTTTGCAAATCAGTACAACCTGAAAGTCCATGAATTCCGAAAGCATTCTACAGAGGAGCAGAAAACAGTGGTCTGTTCAGGCTTGTCCTATCGCTGTGCTGACAAGTCAATCCTTAGGGTAAGTTGAATTTCGCTTGCTTTTTAAAAAGTAACATATTATGAAAATTAAAAATTTGGTTTAAAAAAAAAGATATTCGGTCCTGGATAGGCTAATGGAATTCCTTGGAATGACTTTAAATCAAAAGCCACAGGTACCTATTCCCCCTAAAAAATGAAAGTTAGAATGCTGTAAGTAATCGCCCAAGATGTTTTCAAATGACACAGAAGTTTAAGTAAATTTAAGTATAAACATAGTAAATATGCCACATATGTAGTTTTCATATTTCTTTAGTACAACCAATGTTTGTAATTCCACTTTTTTTTTACAGGACCACATAAAGCAACATCACAAGTCAATGCTGAAGAATCCAATTTACCATCCGTGCCCACACTGTGCGACTACGTTGGCCACAAGTTGAAGAGTCTCCATTTTCATATGCGAATCCATACAGAGCAGCGAAGCTTCAAGTGTGACTTTTGTCCCTATGCTGGGAAAACAAAGAATCATCTGAAGATCCACCTACAAACACATGCTGACTTCAAGACCACAAGCTGTCAACACTGTGACTTTAAGGGTGAGATGAACGCTATTTTTCTATTTCCTGGGTATCAATCACAATCAAGTTGCTGATTATTATATTACCTGGCTTGGTAGTCGAAGGTTGCCTGTGAGATCAGTCATTTTATAACACTGAGTAGTAATAGTCCCATCATTTGCCAAGATATTCTAAGCATTGCCAAGCATTCTAATCTAAATTAAAGTAATTTTCTTCATGAATATCAGTAAGATCATGTACTTATCCATTTTTTGCTAACTTTTTATTTTACTGATATACTAATCTATTCATTGAAGTCCATTAAATTTGTTTGCGTTTTAATGTATTACAGTTCACATTCTTACAGCAGTGTATGGTACATCTTTGTTTTCCTTCTCACATCTACTATTTAAATTCTGTGATGGATTCCTTTTTACTAACTCATTATTTTAATTTTTGCTTCAGGATCTTCAAAGAAAAGACTATCAGAGCACTTAATGAGCCAGCACTTGAAAGTCGAGCCACACCTCTGCAAGATTTGTGGATGGAGAACAGCATATAGTGGAAATATGTGGAAACACATAAATCATCACAAGAAGACACTTGGTGACAAAATGCCAGATGATCCAGCCACTGTAGAACTTGAACTGCTAAAGGATGTTGAACTGCCAGAGATGCCGAGAGCTCCGACAGGCAAGACACGTCAGAAAACAGATTTTGGCATCTTGAACAGTAGCAACTTGAATGGCACAGGAGTTCCAGATGATGGCCATAGTCAGGAGGGTCTTTACATTCATGAGATTCCCACTGAGCAAGGTGGGATGTCAACAGGCAACATCCAGGTCTTACAGATCACAGAGGGAAGTGAGGGCAGGAATTACATTCCAAATGAGATCCAGATTGTGCAAATCCAAGATGACAGGCTTGGTCAACTGCAAGAGCAGGTTGTTGCACACTTTCATCAAGATGCATGTCCGCATGAGTCGGTGGACAACGTTCAGGATCAAGAGAGTCACATGGAAATACTCATATCTCATCATGAAGCATCTGGAAATGGAGCAGAGTCAGAGAAGACTGTAGAAGTTCTTAGAGTTGGTGAAGATGGGACTGTATTTACAACGGCTATGAACCCTGATGTGGAAGTTGCTGTCCTGGCTTTGGCCCACCTAGAACCTGGTATTCACACTGGGGAAGCAGTCAGTGCTGCTGAAGATGATGGTCATATAACAATCTTGCAGACACTTCAGCAAAATGTATGTTGATCATTGAAATAGTGAGGCATTTATGCCAATTAATCAGTGTAATTTATATTGCGCAACTTGAGCAAACAGCTCAATATACGGGATAATACAATAACCGTGATTGTATATTAATTTTGTACAAACTGTCCACATACATGTGCATTTTTCCCTTCAAATTATTTCCCATTATATTCTAGATGTATGTTAGCAGTTGGCATGATGATAATTAAATGTTCCTGTTATATTTTGCAGGAGGTTGAAGCTGGTTCCATCGAGGATGCAGCTGTGAGTGCTGCCGTCACAGCAGGCATACACGTTGAAGCAGCAGAGGATTCAGAACATGAGAGTGACAGTCCATTGGGACAGGTCATACCTGGCATATCCGCTGAAGGTGAAAAAGAGCACGTTTCCGATGAAGATGTCTCTTCTACTTCGCCAGCGGCTGATGAACCAAATGATTGAAAACATAGGGTTGTTTCTGATAAACTAAGTTAATCTTTATATTCGTGACTATAGTATGCTGCAATATGGATGTCTCATGAATGGAATGAAATTCTTGAGGGAAAGTTTGTGATTCCATTTGATATGTGGCAATTAAAGTGGCAATTAAAGTACCAGTATGGACAATTGGACCGAGCATGGTGGCTTAGCGGTTAGAGTGTCTGCCTCATGCACGGGAGGTCCCGGGTTCAAACCCAGACCGGGTCATACCAAACAAAAAATGGTACCTTCTGCCTTCTAGCCAGGCACTTGGCAATTATAGAATGGAGAAGGGAAAGTTAATTACACAAGATACCAGAGGACTGGCCCCCGTCTGTAGCTTTCGCTACATTTAACTCTTAACGTACCAGGGATTTTAATGCTCTATGGCATTTGTGTGTAGTGTAACTCGCAAAAATGCAAGCCTGGCACTGAAGGAGTTAATAGACGTGTGGCATAGGGCTAATGAATCGGATATAGGCGCCGCCTTATGTGCCAAAATTGGCACGGGAAGGACTTTAACTTTGTTTAATGGACAATTGGGGACATTGCAAGGATACTGATTATAAGTCAGAATTAAAATTTCTTTCCAAGGTATGCACCAGATTGTATAATTTTTAGTAAAAAATTGCAAAAGTTCCCTACCATATATAGGAGGGGGGATACCCCTCCCTCGGGAGTCACACACCCTCGATCTTGGTTGCTCTGCTCCCTCGCATCATCTCCCCACTTCTCAAAGCAGATCTACACCACTGTACGTAAAAGGGAACTTATACTCGAGCATATGGGGCCCATTGGATTTACCTTACTAGTAATTGTTATACACGTATGAGATATCTCGTATCAGGGCATAAAATAATAAAATAGATAGAACTTCGACCTGTCAAATAGCCTCGCTATATCAGGTACCTCGTTATAACAGAGTTTGTTATAAATAGTTTCCACTGTAATAATCCATGATACATTGATACAAAATAGAAAGGAAATGAGCCTGAAAGACTAGAAAGCAATCAATTTTCTTGCATCATTTGAAACATCTATCATTATGTATTATAAATGCATGTAGTATGTAGTATCCATGTGATTCATGGAATGTTATTCTTTACTTGGAAGATACAGTGGAACCTCGTTATAAAGAGGTCGGATATAACAAAACCCTCTTATAACAAGGTCATTTTGCTGGTCCCAACTCTTTACATTTCTTTGTTTTTTTTACCCTGATATAATGAGAAACCTGATATAACAAGGTAATTGTCATGGTCCCAAGGACCTCGTTATAACGAGGTTCCACTGTATCAGCAAGAGAAGGACAGTTTATTTGATATATGACATTAAAAGCGAAAGGGAACGTAATAAAAATCACTCCAAACTTTTTCTTCTAACTGATTAGTAATCATTTTGTTAGTAATGTAAAACATTGCTTGGAAATTAGTTTATAGAAACGTTTCTCAAAAGCAGAGCTCTGAATATTTATCAAGACTTTATTTGATTGTTCATGTTATAAATATCAATGAACTTATTGATGAAATACATTTTTAGCTCATCCGGCCCGAAGGGCCCGATGAGCTTATGCCATGGCGTTGCGTCCGGCGTCCGTCCGTCCGTCCACAATTTTCAAAATGCTTCTTCTTCGTTATTTTTCAACCGATTTTGATTCTGATTGTTTCATAAGATAGGGCTAGGAGGGGGATTTAAAACTTCTACACAGAATCGTGAAATTCATTATATATGCTAATTTATGCAAATTTATTCGAAATCACAAAAAATGCTTCTTCTCCTTCATTTCTTGACCGATTTTGATTTGATTTGCTTTATCTGGTAGAGCTAACTTTGGTACACTAAACTTCTACACAGAATTTTGAAATTTTTCTCCATTAATTAATTATGGTAATTTATGCAAATTTATTCCAAAAATCACAAAAAATGCTTCTTCTTCATTTCTCGACCGATTTTGATTTGGTTTGCTTTATCTGGTAGAGCTAACTTTGGTACACTAAACTTCTACACAGAATTTTGAAATTTTTCTCCATTAATTAATTATGGTAATTTATGCAAATTTATTCCAAAAATCACAAAAAATGCTTCTTCTCCTTCATTTCTCGACCGATTTTCATTCTGTTTGGTTTATCTAATAGGGCTAGGTTTCATAAGATAGGGCTAAGAGGGGGATTTCAAACTTCTGTACAGATTCATGAAATTCATTATCTATGGTAATTTATGCAAATTATTCGAAATCACAAAAAATGCTTCTTCTCCTTCATTTCTCGACCGATTTTGATTTGGTTTTTTTTTTTTTTTTAAATATTTTTTTTAATTTAATTTTTATTCATTTTTCTATTTTTTTTTTTTTTTTTTTTTATTTTACTTTATTTTTTGTTTGTTCGTTTGTTTGTTTTGTTTGTTTTTGTTTTTTATTTTATTTATTTTGATTTTGATTTTGATTTTTTAAATTTATTTTTTAATTTTTTAATTTTTTCCCATGTCCCTTCCAGGGCATCAAATTTTTATTTTTTGACCAGTTGAAAAGTGTACCACATGAAATTTGCGATATTTGATGTTGCGAGATGGCGGATGAGCGCTACGTCATTGACGTTCTGGTTAAATTTTATTAAAACCTTTTTGTTTTATATTTTATATATTTTTGTAATTGTCTTTATTAACGAGAAGGTTGGAAGAAATTGTGCATGGTATAAGCTCTATTTGCGATTCCTCTCAATACATAATTAGGATCTGACATTTTGCTCCAGAGACAAATGGTCCAGGGGGGGGGGGGGTCCAATGTGCCCTTCATTGACCCTCAAAAAATTGTCAACAAATGGAGAGCTTGTTCCAAAAGGCGCTAAATCCACTTTCTATCAAACAAAAATTTAAATTAATGATATCAGTCCATTAATACGCTACGTAGCTATCTAGAAATCCACATTTGACACAATCAAAATCAAAATATGGAGCGTTTATTCCCTTATATTATAGGCATGCGTACGAAGTTGGACAAAGAAACCTGCTTTTCTCCACGAAATTCAAAAAGTGGATTTAGCGCCTTTAGGAATTAAGCTCTTCAAATAGAGTGTGCCACACCCGATATGTCCATTCTTTTTCATTTCAATTTTATTTCCGTTTCCCACAAAATATACAAATCAATTATAATCATTTAAAGGGGTAGTTCAGTTTTGGTATAGAGGGCGCTGCACGAAATAATTTTGTTGTGAGGTAATGAAAAACAGTGTAAAATTTGAAAGAGCATACAATGATAATGGCAAATGATCAAAATCGGTTCAGAAACGGCTGAAATATCAATATATCCGATCGGAATGATCTGGGGCCCAGTTTTTTTTTTCGAAGATTTTTTTAAAAATTAAAAAATGCCTACACTTTTTCAAAAATGTTCAAATGAGGTTTTTAAATAGTTGTTGATGATCTCGATCTATCTAATCATTATTTCAACAAAACATCACACTCATGCATAATTTTGTATGAGAAATGGTTGAAACCAATGCTTTTTCAGAGAGCGACCCCTTGTGTTTTAATGGCTCTTTTCATTAGTCTTTCGTAATTTACTATATACCTTTCGAGCATGGTGGAGTTATAACTATTAGTTTGTAATGTTATTGTGCATGTATTGGTTAATAAAGATCAGCCTTACCAAAACTGTAGTATATACTGATATTGCGTCGATCATTAACATACCTTGGCCTACTTAAATTCACGGCCTACTTAAATTCATGCTGATTGAGTGATCCAAATTCACCAAAAATCACATAGAGATTTCACATTAATGTATAACCTTATTGTGTGGAAGAATGAAATAGGTTTTGATTTTGTAAATGTCCCTATATTAAAAAAATATATAGCACATTTCCGAATTCCTATACTGTACGTTAAACTTCTAAATCTCCAATGATCTATTTATGATTGAATGAACAGCGTTCCAGAAGGTTTTTTGATTGTAGTCAAAATGTATAAGCCTTAAATCTGACATAAAGTTCCACTTTATTTTTACTAGGTCAACATGTGCTTTTTTGCCACTTTTCTATGAAGCGATCACACACTGGCATCCTTTAGAAGTGAAGTCTCAAATCATGATCGCTTTTGTAAAAATCACATGGAAGTTATGATGGATCAAAGTTTAAGCAGAGAAACAAAGATAAACATATTTCTTCTGTTGAATTCCCGACACTTACCCCCCCCCCCCCCCCCCCCCCCCCATTGCTAGTCGCCCGGCCAGTCAGCTGTGTATGCACATTCTTGCCGATGCACGCTTTATTTCTTCAGACGTTAGTGCAGAATACCCCACCACTATTTTGTCACAGGTTTTCCCCAGTGTTTTTCGTTTGATTTTGTCATAATTGCCCCGATATCGTGCCCCTATATACCCCCCCCCCCCTTTTTTTTAGATCCCACTGCGTCTCAGCGCCTGTTGTTCGTTGTGTTTTTTCCCCGTTGTTTGTCCTATTGTATAGTCTCTGATTGTAAGTTATTGATCAATGCGCTCCGCATGCGCATACACCGGCGGCAGCTGCATATTATCTTGTATAATGAATGCACTACCGCATTCGAAAATTCGCACGCAGCTTTTGGATAGAATATGCAAAACACGACTTGTGTAAAGTCTAGCGTTGCAGATATTAGACTGCCGAACCTTGATAAGTGGCTGCAAATCACCGCTGAAAATATCGTTTGAAGGGAAATTTTCAGAACAGGTAATAACAAACCCAGTTGTTAAATGTTTATGAGAAGTGTTCACGTAGTTTGTATGGGTTTTAAATAATGGAAATACGTTTATAAACTGAAAATTAAATGCGAGAAATGTGTTGCTTCAAAATGGCGGCCCGTGAGAGCCTACCACACAAGTGTACGATGTGTATGATAGCCGTGTGCGTGTATTTTGTATGGGACGAGTGAATTACAGTGCATGCAACAAGATTACAGCCGTATTGTGCGAGTGTGGTAGCTAGGTAGTATAGGTTACTTGGTAGTTCATATTCCTCCAAAATACACTTCCCTGGCCTGGTTGATGCATTATTGGGCGAGTTTTGCTTGTTTGTTCCGTTTCGAATGCAAGTTGCATCTACTTTTGTCAAATTACTTCAATGTTTGTTCCTGAGAGTGAGATTGAGTGAGACTAGGCTGTAAATGTAATGCCTAATGGTAATTATAATATAAAGAACATGATACTGATCATCGAGGGCCCCTGGTTTGTCTTTTCATAACTTCATAAAAGACATGAGCATAATGGGGTCACCCGACATGACAAGCCAAACAAAACAAAATGTCTTCAACATTTTTGTCATGAGGAGGCAAAAGCGCCAGGGCACAGGTTTTCTACTGATCGATATAAAAAAAATAAGCCCATGGACATGATGTGTTGAGGAGGGGGGCGGGGCCGCACAGATTTATATGTCGAGCACAACAAAAAAATGTCTTCAACATTTCAGTCAAGAGGGAAGGCCAAGGGAGCACAGGTTTTCACCTGGCTAGCCAGCTCAAATACAAAGGAGCTGAATGATTTGTTTGTACATATGTAACTCAATATTTTGTAATTTATCAAAAGGTAAAATACTTAAAATAATATTTGTAATCATATTGAACCCAGACTCGGAGTACATGCCCATCGCGTTTTTCCTTCAGCAATAAAATGTATCCACATTAACCCGTAAAGCGCAATCTAAGTAGTGCCTCCCCCCCCCCCCCCCCCCCCCCCCCCCCCCCCATCTATGCTAGCCTTATACATTATACAAATAAAACAAAACATACACCTCGTTTACCAATATAAGAATGGCACCGGTTTTGGTTTCCAATATTATTTTCTCATTATGATTGAAGTGTTCGGATTTGACATTCTGCACTGGAGAATTAAACTCTAAAGGCATTGCAATGAGTCAGAATATATCACGTTGCATTTTCGCTCATACTCGGTAATATGACATTAACGTTCCACTCGGTGGATATATCAGATTACAGAAGTATACACATTTCATCAACCTTCTTCAGGTGGCATATTATGACAACCATCAATGGATGAAATTTCACATGACTGTGTGAAATGGTTCAACCAGTTACTAGTAATACTGTCTTATTTGCCCCGACTATAAAGTTATGCCCTTGAAAAGAATTCGGGCCAAAATGATCACGGACTTTGAAAAGGGGGTATTCGCGAAGATGAAATGAAATTAAATGAAATGTGTTTATTGTCAATAATAATCAGTTCAATATTTACAATTTACAATAAATATATAGGCCTACATAGTACATATTCATATTACAAAGAATTGACAAAGATCGAGACAAAATGTAACTAATTTCATGACAATGTGAACAATATGCTTCATTTCATGAAAGGCGATTTTTGTCCGTGTAATTGATGTCTTTAAAAGGCGTGTTTCTTGGCAAATGTGTACTCGAAATGCAAACATTCGGGTTATGATATATTGTATGCCAATTTGTTCCCGTTGGTTGGTAATATGATTTGCTGGTAATTGTACGTAAACATAAAACGCCGCGAATAGGACGTAATTTTCATTTCGATAGCGATTTGTGTTACACTTTTGAATATGAAGTGACCGTGACCCCGAGGACAAATGTTTCATTTACCCCCACCAAATATAATCATAATATTAAGGGGGGGGGGGGGGGGGGGGGGTGGGGGTCCTTCATTTGCACTTCTATACCGACGAACCCCGCCCCGTAGAAAAATAGGATTATTATGTATTCATTTATTTTAATTGAATTGAAGGAGTTGCACATGTCTGAAATAATTAGTGAACCATTTTATCTGCATTCTTGCGCTTTGCATTGATATAAATTCACTTTATAGATTATACTTGGTGACATTTTAACCCTATATATCAAGCCC